>CAVMJV010000283.1:0-81472 GCA_963681835.1 Meloidogyne enterolobii
TTCACCTTAATCCTCCTATACACAATTAATCTCTCAAATCTATTGATATCTCTCAAATAAATCTCTCTTTATCAATACAAATCCTCGTTATCCAGTCAGATCGCCCATACTACTAGTAAATCCTCTAAATCTTCTATAGTAAAATCCATCGATATTCCACTCAAGCCCTTCCAATCCCTCAATTTCACACAAAGTCTTCACAGATTTTTCCTTTTTCAGCGCCACAGGCAAAAATTTTGAGAATTTTGTACGGCCAAAAAGGCAGCTTCTTTGTTTTTTGCGCCGCAGGCGAAAATTTTAGGAATTTTGGAAGGCCGTGAAGCCAGATTTCTTACTTTTTCTGCCTTTTGATTTACGAAATTCTAAAATTGTAAAAATTTTACAAAATGGTAAAAATAGGGCAAAAATATGGCAAATGTAAAAATAGGGAAAAAATAGGGCGGAAAGGTCGAAAATAGGGCAAATGCCCTGTAAATAGGGCAAAAGGGCCACCCTGAATCCAATATTTTTTCCTATAATTTCAGGCCGGTGTAGAGGTTTGGCAAAACCGTTAAATTTTGAAAAACCCTCTTAAAAACCATCTTTTTTATCAATTATCTTACATATTCTTGTTCAATACAATAGTAAAAAATGCTCCAAATCGAAAATGATCGTTGATGAGTGAAAGACCTTGGTCGCAAAATAAAAAATATTAATACAAATATCATTAATAGGGCGTGACAAAACATGCAAATGCATATTTTGCATGCGGATATGCCATGAGCTGAAACGCTCAAAAATGGTGTTTTTACGTCTGTACGAACATTAGGGACCGGGTTCCTATAGCATATTTTTGCATATTTCGGTACTTTCGTGCATATTTGCATATCGATGCATATTTTGGGAAATTTAGCATATTTTTATCCAAAATTGAACATATTTTGGCATTTTTTGAGAAATTTGTAGTTTAAAAATTATTTTGTAGCATAATATAAAATTTTTTCACAAATTTTTTAAAGAAATTTTTTGGAAAAATTTTTTTAAAAAATATTTCTGGAAAATTTATTTCAAAAATTTTTTTTCATAAATTTAAAGTCCGTAAAATGTTTTAGAAGTGCTCTAAATTGCTATTTTAAAGACTAAATCATCGTTTTTACTTAAAATATTAATTTTTGAAGCACATTTTTACTGTTTTTTTGCTGCATATCTCGTGCATATTTTGGGAAATTTTGTGCATATTTAGGCCTTTTTCGGTGCATATATATGCGCATATTTTGGGATTTTCCGTGCATATTTTGACACGCCCTAATTATTACATTTTGCTAGATAAAGAGTTCTTTTCAAAGAAACAAATTAGTTTCACAATCTAGACTCTGTAAAATAAAGAACTCTTTTAGCAAAAGATAACTTAACTCAAACTCAAATTCTATTTAGAAAGTTTCACAAATAATATACTTTATTTAAATCTTTTTACACAATCTAAACGTTATAAATTAAATTCTAGAAATCTCTAGAAAACTCAAATTTAACTCAAATTTAACACAAATTAAAACAAAATTAACTCTTAGTCAAAGAACTCTAAACTTAGAAGACTTAAATCAAACTATTTAAGTTCTAATTTCAACTCTTTATTCTAAACAAAACAAAAGCCTAAAAGTTACACAACTTTATTCAAACAAATTCTATTACTATTAGAAAAGCTCTTTAGACAATAATAATTAAATAGCTTAATAATTAAATAGCTATATGCTTTACAATTTTAAATTTAATTAAAGAAAGGAATTTTTTTGTAAATAAAAAAATAAAAGTGAATAAAAAATGCCAAAGTTATAAGGGAAGTCTAACACTTAACAATTGAGAGTGATGGATGGGCAAAATTTAAGAAAATGCTCGACACTAATAAATAATATAAAAATTGATTGGCAATAATTTGAAATAATTTTTTTAAATTTATAAATTGTAGATATTGTAAGGCCTTTAAAGTTTGCCATAAGCCATTTATTACCGCTGCAGTGGGAATGCCTGGCATTTTCCGCAGTAGCAAAAACCTCCAAAAATCCACGATAAGGAGCTAAATGAAAGCACAATACATAGTAGTATAAAATAAGAAAAATATTAGGTCGTGTCATAATTAGTGTCGCTTTATTCGGTTAAATTTTTAGGGGTGTTATCTTACAAATATTCTTTTTTTCTTATTGACTACCATAAAGATCTGAATCTGCTCTTCATTTTAATTTCACGTTTAGCTATATATGGTTGATATTCATAAAGTTATAATTTTTTGAACATCGCTACCTCGTTGCGGAATTCAATAGCATTTGCACCATAAATTATAAATTACCAAAATGGAACATAAGAAACAAAAAATATTAATATTCTAGTCAACGGGATCTTGTCTATGCTATACAGCAAAGAATAGGGTTCAGGCTTTACTAGAAAGCCGTATAACTCTCAGAAGCAAAAATGGTCGAGGGAGAAGGGTATTCGACACGGTTTTCTGCATGGATAAAGAATAGAAGAAATAAATGTAAATTTTATAAGAAATTGAGACGAATCGGGTTGTATATAAAAATTTAGTAACATTATGTAATTAAGATAAACTTGGAAATTTATATTTTAAAACCTATTTGTGAATGTGTTAAATTCTGCTTTCTAACTATAACTCATAAAAATTTGAAATATTTTTAATAAATAATTTATCGTAAAACGTTTAAAAAATGAAAATAAAATTTAATAAAAAATACAAATTCAGAAATAAAGATAAAGGTTGTTTTAAAATAAATGATTAAAGTAAAGAAACCCTTGAGAAGTTGTTCCAATGGGGCAAAAAAAGTTCCAGTTTAGCTTACAAAAGAATTAAACTGGAATAAAAAAACCCCAGGTCAAAAAAATACAAATTTAAAAATATGATAAAAGGTTGTTTTAAAATAAATGATTAAAGAAACCCTTGAGAAGTTGTTCCAATGGGGCAAAAAAAGTTCCAGTTTAGCTTACAGAAAACTCAAACTGGAATAAAAAAACCCCATGCCGGAAAAGTCGGATCTCGCTTGCATCACTCCATTGGTTATCAACGTTAAACCTGCGTTAGACCCATGGAAATCGCAAAGAAAATCAAAATTCTATATTGTAGGATTGCCATATTAATTACTCGTAATTATTGTTTCTATATTTGGTTGAAGAGTGTAATTAATATAAACTAGATAAATATGTAGGACGGACAAATAATTCAGTATATAATAGCGGCCAGACAGAGAATGTCAAACGAGAATCGAGATCATGATCTTGTCTTGGTCCCGTCTTTAGTTATACGGTAAATGTCTCTCAATCTTATTCCTATCAATCACTTTCTAATCGAATGTGAGATCCGACTTGACGGAAATCAAAAAATTATAAACATGGAAAAATGAAAAAAATTAAAGAATATATACTGAATATCATAAAAATTTCAAAATAATTATACCGGAATCAATTTATAATACATAGCCAACATCATCCATCCCAATGCAAAAATAAAAACTTTCAACACAATCCAAATAATGGCAAACCAAGGTCCACAATTTTCAGGGGTTAATGGTATATCTTCATCTTTCGCTTTTCCTTTATTGGTCCTTTTCTTTTTATGTACATCCTCCGCTTTTTCTTTTTTATTGTCCTTCCTTTTCCCCTCATGTGAAGAGCCAGATTGAGTACCTACCGTTGTACGCATTGCGCGCTTTTTGCGGGAATAAGGTACATTCAAGAAATTAACTAAGCGTTTCTTGCGAAGAATATTGCAGATACAATCTGGCTTGGATTTCGGCTCTTCGGGGCTAGCTAAATAATGATAAGATTAATACAACTAATATTTAAGTATTTATAGAACGATTTTTACATGAAGCTGAAGTGTGAATTCCTCCACTATGTGGTGAAGCCGAATAGGGTTCATCCTGCATTTCATGTGCAGTAGATGTTTGCCCATGTTCAAATGATGGCTGATAAGAAAATACATCTTCATTGTTTTCAAATATTCCGGTAATTGGTGTATTTAACAAAACTTGAAGTATAGAAAATTATTATAAATTATTTATATGACGTATTTTTTTTAAATGGTTCCCTCCCAAGAATATAGGGCTGTCTTTTTTTAATTTATGAATCAATCTGGTTGCCTGTTAAAAGGATCAACTCGATAAATGCATTAAATATATGTTTTTCACACATATAAATTTGTAACTTTTTAATCTACGATCAGACTTGAGCTATCATTTTGAAAAAAATATCGAAACAAGTCAGTAAACCTTGTTGCGTGATGCCTTCTTGGAGCATTACGTTTATTTCTTGATTCTTTTCTTCGACATCTAGTCCATAATACAAATAAAACCAAAATTCATTAATTTTAACGTTTGAGTGTTCATGATTTTCTGTTCCAAAATTTTTGATGTTTTCAACTTCGTATTCAAACGACACTGAATTACGTACTTAATAATAATGGAGGTTAAATTAAATTTTACTATAATTTAGTAAAAAACTTTTAATGATCTCGCTTTCTAATGATAACAACTAGAAGAGTGATGTGTGGTTGAATGGCTTAAGTGGTGCGCTTCATCGTTAAGTTTATGACAAAGAGGGTCTCATAACAAAGGCCATGGATAATTGAGATCATTAGAAAGTCACTGTTTTGTATCTTACATATTGAACCTAACCAGAAAAGTATCAAAATGTTATATCGTTCTTAAACCTGCCTTTATTAATTATCTCATCAAACCAATTCAAAATACGTTCAAAATTGTCATATTCTTTTATGTTTTCTACAATAAATTGTGCAGATTCAGTAAATTGTATATAATGTTGACCATCATAATAACATATACGTTCCCGAAATATGCGCTTAGCCATTGGCAATGCAACATGTAGCAAATGTAAAAGACCATGGAATGTGTAGAGGGACAAGGATAATACACGCAATTCATGATCAGGGTTTGATTCTCTTGATAATTACATATTAGATTAAATTTATTATGGTCAATTTTAGTTTTATAATATTATTATTAAAAATAACGGTCAACTCAGGTCCGACCAAGTATTAGTGATTTTTACTAAAGAAGGTTAAAAGTGATTTGACGATTTTTAGATTAAGATAGAATATAAGGTTATAT
Source organism: Meloidogyne enterolobii (assembly GCA_963681835.1). Classification (NCBI taxonomy): domain Eukaryota; kingdom Metazoa; phylum Nematoda; class Chromadorea; order Rhabditida; family Meloidogynidae; genus Meloidogyne; species Meloidogyne enterolobii. The sequence continues at coordinate 5,112 of CAVMJV010000283.1, forward strand.
TTTTATTTAAATTATAACCTTGAAATTATATTCTCAGCAAATAATGGTTTTGACATTAGTAGATTTTCGAAATTCTCAATTACATTCTTTGTACTTGTTAAAATTCTTTCTCCATAATTAAATACGTTATCAGTATTACTACTTATGCCATCTATTAATTTTTGAAAAGAATCTCTTTGTTCATAGATTTCTTTTGTAGACTCGTTAAGGCTTGTCAAATCTCCGATTTCAAACAAATTCTCCAAAAACTTGAACAAAATATCAAGATAAAAACCGCCATTTTTAGTTGCACTGATGTATATGTTGTATAGATAATTTGTGGCATTAGATACTCTAATGTTTCCATTCAAGAAAATTTTGACCATTTGAAATTCTCTCATTAGATTTTCTTTCCAAATCTGATCCATCCAATATAATCTTTATTTAATATAATATTTATTAAAAATCGAATCGTTTCCTTAACACAGAATTAATGCGTCATTTTAATATTTAAGAAAGTTATAGCCGGTCAAAATGGCCATTACTAAAAGATTTGGGTACACCCCATTATATTGCCGCCCGGTATACTGCCGCAAAAATGTATTATTATTTTGGCGGGGGATGTTACTAGGTGACAGGGCATGTTGTTCCAATGACGGGGGATGTTGACCCAATGACGGGGGATATTGACCCAATGACGGGGGATGTTGACCCAATGACGGGGGATATTGACCCAATGACGGGGGATGTTAATACACTGTAACAAAATGATAGCGCCACCGAGTTTTTATCAATATCTCACCAAATATGTAACGAATCAGTTTCAAATTTTGGTGGAATATATTTAAGGATATTATGTATCAATAATGAAAAGATTTTTTGTTACACTCAAAAGTTCAAATTTATTGTTATAAAATTTTTCAAAAAATTGCAACAAACTTTTCCTTTTCAATATTGATACATAATATCCTTACCTATATTCTGACGAAATTTGAAACATATCCGTTTCATATTTGGTGAGATATTGATATAAAACTAGGTGGCGCTATCATTTTGTTACAGAGTTAAGTGAAGGTATAGTGGCCTGCTCCCAATGGAAGCATTAATTATAAAATCAAATTTTATTACTCGTTGTGTCTATGCAGAACAGTAGGGCAGACTTCATTTATCCATTTATACAAATTATCAAAAATTCCATTCATTTGAAATGTTCCTCCAACATGTGTAGGGTAAGCATTAAATTCAATTTGTTCAAAGTTTGTAAACAAATCGCTGGATTCTTAAGATTAAAAAATACAAATTAAGACATTTTTGTCCAATATTTTTCCACATTTGAATATTTAGACGGGCTATTTGAATCTTTTTTACGACGGGAAATTATGACAGGCAATTATAACGGTCATTTATGGCTATTCCGCATATCTCAACAAAACATTGCAAATTATGACATACAATTCTTATAAGAGATTGCACCGAAACTAGATCTCGAACAATATCTCGGTTATCGAGATCGAGATTTTTAAGATATCAATTCTTTACGACCCTTTCAGCCGTTACGATCGACCCTTTCAGCCGCTAAATATAAAAATGTTTCTACCTATTTCGAAGGCTCTGAAGAAAATTTGATTGATGTAATGAAAACCGTAAAAACTGATAACTTCTTTAATTCTTTCCAAAATATTTTTTCTATCATAACCCAAATATTTTATGTTCGCAGATGATGATTCTGCATTAAACCCCATCATTGTAAAATATATAAATTCTTCCGAAACAATGGAAATAATTAAATTTTCATCAATTTTTCTTCGATCATAAGCAGTGACTTGTCTTTTCATCGCTAATAAACTAGAAATTATAATTATGTAAGCCTCACAATATAAGCACGGAAAATATGCTCTGATCAAGGCATAACCTTGTGAGGCCCCAATTATGAATAATTATAAATCTTTGATTTCTCTTTTATAGAGGGTTTCGCTTATATTCATGTAGGTTCTAATTTTATATTGTTTAATTTTTTAGGTTTAACTTCTTAAGCTTTTAGGTACCCCCTTAAGCTTTTAAGTCTGCTAGATGAATCATCCTTACCAGGGCTGGGCTTATATCGCACTTTCGCGCTTCGCATCTTTCGCATTCTCGCATTTTTTGGCGCGAAATGTACCGCATTTCGCTTTTATTTTTGGATTTTTATGAACAAATTTCGCAATTTCGATTTTCACATCCTTCGCATTCTCGCATTTTTAGCGCGAAAAGTTTCGCATTTCGCATTTCGTTTTTTATTTTATATTAAGCCTAGCCCTGATCCTTACATTCTCAAACAAAGTAACTCTTGGATGTTTACCTGCATCCAGCTTGAATCATTAAGTAAATTGGAATATCCTTCAATAAATAAACTGTAATAATTAATATTCAGTTCATTATCACACATACGAGACCAGTGGTATGAATCAAAATGTGATGAGAATGATGTAAATCTCTCTTTAAATTTTCCCAAAATAGTCTAAATTTTATTATATTAAGCAATAATTTATTATATTTTAGCTTTAATTATTATTATATTAAGCAATTTTACTTTATTTATTTGATGTTGTTGGTATGTTCCATCAAATCGACTATAGAGAAATTTTAATTCATTTTTTTGAAACTCTTTTCTCAATTTTTTAAAATTGAGAAACTCATTTGCTCCGGAAAGAATTTCTGTCAACTTGTATATAAGACGAAGTTCCTGCAAAGAGTTATTTCTTAGTGTTGGGTTACATTTTGACGGAATGGACAGTAAAAACCCAGTTCAGTCTTATTTTAGCAAAACTCGATTTATTGTATCGTAACTGTGTCCAAATTTGTTATATTTGACTCATCTCGACGAGCTCTTCCGAATGCGCTGTACATACCAGGGGTGTGCCGAAAGTGATTTTAAAAAGCGAAAGACGAAAGGCGAAACTTGCACACTCCTGGTACATACATATATTCGTATTATTTTCCTAACAATGAGCTTCCATTTATGATTTTTGACCATTTCGAGCCCTATATCTTAGCCCAAATGTGTTCCACGGACTAATTTTTGTGTATTCGACCTATTAGCCATGTCATTTATCCGGTAACTGCAGTTTTATATTAATATCATTCCACCTAACAATAATTTAAAAATGTTCAGAAATAGCCTACTTATGAGTACTAAACCCCAATTTAAAAATTTTTACTGTACATCAGTGCTCTGCGTTGAAGCCATTAGAAGAAAATAGTTGCGTCGCACATTTCGAGTAACTTTACTTCATCTGACTCATCCTCTAGGATTCGCTCATTTATAACCCATCCTTTTCCAAACAAATAGGGATTTTTAGATTTAACAAATCTTATCGATTCAACCGCCAGAAATATTGGTTTTGTCAATAAAAATGCTCTCATAAAATTTTTGAAAATGTCGATGTGAACTTTATCTTTAAATTAATAAACTATAATTTGCAATTTCGCTAAATTTTGACTGTTTTGCTCGTTTCGTAGCGAGACAATTATATAATAACTTAGAGCTGAAGGCGGAGGCAGAAGCTCATTTTAGTTATATTTTGCTTCACTATAACGTGACTCTATTCTATTATTTTATGCACTAGCAGAGGGGGTCGCCCTTCGGGCGAGCACCTTCCGCTAGCAAAATTCTAAACATTACAATTCTAAACCTTTATCAACTATTAACTAAGTTTTCAACCATTAACTATTAATATCTATGTCAACTATTAACTATTAGCTAAGATTTTCAACTTTCACTATTAACTATTAATATCTATTTCAACTAATCAATCTTCAACTATTAACTATTAACAATGATTCAACTATTAATTAAGATTTTCAACTTTTACTATTAACTTTTAATATCTATTTCTCTACTATTAACTATCAATTTTCAACTATCAATTTTCAATTAACTATTAATAATGATTCAACTATTAACTATCAATCTTCAATTATTAACATTGATTCAACTATTAACTAATATTTTGAACTTGCAATTATTAATATCTATGTCAATTATTAACAAAGATTTTCAACTTTCACTATTACCTATTAATATCTATTTTTCAACTATTAACTATCAATTTTCAACTATTAACTATGTCACTCATCTATATCAATCATTACCGTTTTTCCACTCATTGTGGGACCGTTTTCTCAAGCCTATTGAACACTATATTCTTTTTTCTATTGACGGGCTCTTTTATCTTGTTTATTGACGAATCCTTTTCTCAAACTATTTGACAGACACTTGTCTCTTGCTTGTTGCTCGAAATCTCTACTTCCCACTATTGTCGACCCTTTTCACCCATTTACGGGACTCTTTTCGCTCACCATTATTCCAATCATTTCCAGACCCTTTTCACCCAGTCACGGGACCCTCACCCAGTTACGGGACCCTTTTTGCTCAACATTATTCCAACCATTTCCAGTACTCTACTTTACTACTACTCTACTTTAATAGTTAATAGTAAAAGAACTTTTTTACTATATATACTACAACTGTTAGTTAATAGTTAATAGTAAAAGAACTTTTTACTATATATGCTACAACTGTTAGTTAATAGTAAAAGAACTTTTTTACTATATATACTACAACTGTTATACTACAACTGTTAGTCACTCTAGTACTATCAACTATTTAGTGTCACTCAATGACAAACTCTAGGACTATCAACTATTTAGCATCACGCTATGTCAACCTTGCTAGTACTATCAATCTCACAATGCTAAACTATCTAGTATCAATCACACAATCAACTATCTAGTATCACACAATGTAAACTCTAGTACTTTCAGCTATTCAGTATCACATAATATTAAACAATCTAGGACTATCAACTATATAGTATCTCAATGTATCAAACTATCTAGGACTATCAACTACTTAGTATCTCACTGTATCAAACTATCAGGGACAATCAACTACTTAGTATCTCTGTGTCAAACTATCTAGGACCATTAACTATTTAGTATCGCATTGTCTAACACAAAATCCTAACTTTAATTATGTTAAGAGACAAACCTCACAAAAATTAACCACCGGTTGGACACTCGTTGCTTAAATAAAATATCAGCACTGAAAACCAACAATTTGACACTAAATTTGGGTAAAATTCCGTCATATCACCCGGAAACCGATTCAGACAAATGATATGTCATTCGAAAGATCTCGCCGAGCTGAGTCGAACGACACCAAAATTAGCTTCGGGACTCACCTGTGGGCCGAGATATAGGTCCCCGAAAATCGAAAAACCAAAGGGGGGAGTAAGCTCAATTTTGGGGTGAAAAATTCGAATATGCAAGTTATACCTCATTCGAAAGAGCTTGTCGAGCTGAGTCGAATGAGACCAAAATCAACGAAATTCGACTTGATTTGACAAAGTTATGATCGTTTCTTTTAGCTCCTTACCTATGGTCTCCGAGGAAGTTTTTGCTGCTTCGGAGGCCCCAGGTATGTCCAGAGTAAGAGAGAGAGGAATAGGTTTATGTTACGAGCCCAGACCCAGCGCCCGTAGACTCCCCGCGAGGCGCGTGCCGCAAAACCCCGCGCGAAGCGCGGGGTTTTGCACAAGCGCCTCGCCGATGCCCCATAGGTTTACGTGACCATTTTGAGCCTCTTTATCTCGGCTCAGAAGCTAAAGGCTAATTTGGTGTCGTTTTGGAAGCTAATTTTGGTGTCGTTCGACTCAGCTCGGCGAGATCTTTCGAATGACATATCATTTGTCTGAATCGGTTTCCGGGTGATATGACGGAATTTTTCCTAAATTTGTTTAAATAATAGATTGTTTTGATTTTGAATCTAAAAACAATTTTTAAATAAAACAAATTTTAACAGATAAAAAAACAAAACAATCAAATCAAAACACATCTTAAATACAATTGACAAACAAAAAAAACAAAAAATTGCCAAAAAAAAATAAAAAAAAAATAAAAAAATTACAGCAAAAAAACAAAACAACTTCTAAAAAATTCACATTCTTTCTTTACTTCTCTAAATACACACTATTTTTAATTTTGGGATATTTTGTCATTTTTAATTAAAAAATAAACACAACGCCAAACACAGCAAAATTCAAAGCTGCGGACAGACAAACATTATTCTAAAATTATATATAGGATGTTTACACAAAAAATTAAATATTTTACCTTCAACAAAGCCGCGTGGTTTTTCATCCACCACGATGGAATATTTTGTGTATATCCCATTTACACATTCAACATATGCATTGACATTTAACATCATTTCTCTGCCCATATTTTCTTCAAAAATTAACCTTTCGCTGGATTGCACCTTTAAAAGAAATTATAGGGCTCCTGATAATCTTAATATATCCTGAATAATCTTAATATATAAATTACTTGATCGCTTTCGAATAGATCGGCTTTGAATTCTTTGCAATAGTCAAGAATACCACCAAAACGGTAGTGGTCATTAAATAGTGCAAGTCCGTTGAACAAATGATGAAGCGATTTCAATGGTTCATCGTGGTGTTCAGTCGGTAAATATTTTTCCAACAATTTCTTTACTTGTAATCGTATTGAATCGTTTAGATTGTGTTGGGCATCACAAAAATGTTTGAAGGAAAACAGAATGAAAATTAAGGAGAGGATGGGTATTTTTAGGGGAAATGTTGTTGAAATGAAAAAGCATTTTCGATGCTTCATTTCTGAAATTTAATTTTATAAAATCAAAATTTTAGAAAAATGGCAGGAGGGAAAGGTATGAGGATTCTCATGCACGCCTTTGTAACGTCAACTCTCATGTATAGGGAATACTTTATAATTTTTGCGTTATTTGGATTAAATTTGGCTTTGAGATCGCCCATGAGTGAGACTTGCAAAAAGTTGCGGACTTTCTTGAAAAACCGAAAAATGCATAAATAATTTAAATTTTAAAAATATATAAAATTTATAAATTTAACATTGAATAAAATGTACGTTAATGAAGGGAGGGCTTAATAATTTTTAAGGGGGAGTTTATGTAAAGCTTTTTGAGAGGGCTCTCCATCTATATAGAGAGAGTGTGAATTAGAGAGTGTGAATTATATAGAGAGAGTGTGAATTCATTTCTAAAATTTAATTTTACAACTTGGAATTAAAACATAAAAGCCGGAAAGATTAGCCGGAAATGTTTGGGAACAGAGTCAGACATTTTATAATAGGTTCCGGCATATTTTTCTTGCACCATTATAATGTTGAAAAAAAGCTCAAAAACACAAATTAGGCCAGTACCGTGTTCCTACATAGGATATAACGCCAACTCTCTTTTTTAGGGAATAATTTATAACAGTTTTGCGTTATTTGGATTAACTATTGGCTTTGCGATTTTTTGCCGCATGCTCTCGCCCATGATTGAGAACTGTAAAAAGTTGCGGACCGTGCTTGAATAACCGAAAATGTCGAAAGCATTTAAATTTTAAAATTAAATAATATAAATTAATTTACCATAGACATAAATATACATTAATGAAGGGAGGGCTTGATAATTTTAAGAGGGGGAGTTAATGTAAAGCTTTTTGAGAGGGCATATTTTTTATCTAGAGAGAGTGTGAATTAGAAAGGAAAAGTCGATTTATTTCTCGTGATTATATTTAATGGGTTTTAATAGCTTGTTTATATAATAAAATGGGTCTGATCTAATATTAGATCAGACCCATCTATCCTTATCTCTTTCCTTATCGAATCATTCAACAAATCCAAAAGGCCGCGGGACTCAGATAAAATTTAACTCCCAGGAGCAATCACACAATTATGTTTACAGCCGTTTTTCTATATAATGCCTCGCCTATGCCAGACAATATTAGAGTGTTTTTGTACAGATAGAGTGAACTAAGAAAGTGAGCGTCAGATGACAGTAAGGAAACTTTATAAAGTTTTGCGTTATTTGAATTGAATTTGGCTTTGCGATGTTTTTGCCGCTTGCCTTGCAACACTTATAAAAAGTTAAAAAAACATGTTTTTTTATCGTAACATATTTAAAAATGAAAATAAAATTTAATAAAAAATACACATTTAGAAAATTTCCTTTTTTGGAATTTTGATAGAACATTCTTTATTGGAATTAAGATAGAACATTCAAACCTATTTGTGCCCATTTTAATATGCTTACAGTCTTAAAATCCGATCCCTAATTATAACTCATAAAAATTTGAAATTTTTTAAATAAATAATTTATCGTAACATGTTTAAAAATGAAAATAAAATTTAATAAAAAATACACATTTAGAAATATGATAAAGTTCGTTTTAAAATAAATGATTAAAGTTAAAGGTACCCTTGAGAAAGATGTTTAATGGGGCAAAAAAAGTTCCAGTTTAGCTTACAAAAGAATTAAACTGGAATAAAAAAACCCCAGGTCAAAAAAATACAAATTTAAAAATATGATAAAGGTGAGTTTTAAAATAAATGATTAAAGTAAAGAAACCCTCGAGAAAGATGTTCCAATGGGGCAAAAAAAGTTCCAGTTTAGCTTACAAAAAAATTAAACTGGAATAAAAAAACCCCATGTCAATATAGTCGGATCTCGCTTGCATCACTCCATTGGTTATCAACGTTAAGCCTGCGTTAGACCCATGGAAATCGCAAAGAAAATCAAAATTCTATATTATAGGATTGCCATATTAATTACTCGTAATTATTGTTTCTATATTTGGTTGAAGAGTGTAATTAATATAAACTAGATAAATATGTAGGACGAACAAATAATTCAGTATATTATAGCGGCCAGACAGAGAGTGTCAAACGAGAATCAAGATCAAGACTTGTCTTGGTCCCATCTCTAGTTATACGGCAAATGCTCTCAATCTTATTCCTATCAATCACTTTCTAATCGAATGTGAGATCCGACTTGACGGAAATCAAAAAATTATAAACATGGAAAAATGAAAAAAATTAACTGTAATATCATAAAAATTTCAAAAAATTATACCGGAATCAATTTATAATACATAGCCAACATCATCCATCCCATCGCAAAAATATAAACTTTCAACACAATCCAAATAATGGCAAACCAAGGTCCACAATTTTCAGGGGTTGATGGTTCAGCTTTCGCTTTTCCCTTTCCCTTTTCTTTCCTTTTCTTTTTATCTCCTTCATGTAAAGAGCGAGTTGGTGTACCTAATGGTGTACGCATTGCGCGCTTTTTCCGTGAATAGACTTCATTCACAAAATTAAATGAGCGTTTCTTGCGAGGTTTACGCATCCCTTTACGTTCTTCAGTGTTGGCTACATAATGAAAAAATTAATACAACTAGTAATTTAGCATTTATAGTAAGATATTTACCGGAAGCTGAAGAGCGAATTTCTCCTCTATGTGGTGAAGCCGCATAGGGTTCATCCTGCATTTCATGTTGAGTTGATGTTTGACCTTGTTCAGACGGTGTTTGATAAGGTTTAACTAAATAATGAAAAATTAATACAATTAGTAAACTAGCATTTTTATAACCATTTGTTCCTTCTCTATTTTTGTTCCTCCTCCGAATTCCCTCTCTAAATGGTTCTCTATATGGTAAATCCGAATGGGGTTCATCTTGAATTTCAGTTTGAATTGATGTTTGCCCTTGTTCAGACGGTGTTTGATAAGGTTTAACTAAATAATGAAAAATTAATACAAATAGTAAACTAGCATTTTTATAACCATTTGTTCCTTCTCTATTTTTGTTCCTCCTCCGGATTCCCTCTCTAAATGGTTCTCTATATGGTAAATCCGAATGGGGTTCATCCTGCATTTCATGTGCAGTCGATGTTTGCCCTTGTTCAAATGATGGCTGATAAGAAAATACATCTTCATTGTTTTTAAATATTCCGGTAATTGGTGTATTTAACAAAACTTGAAGTATAGAAAATTATTATAAATTATTTATAGTATGCATATTTTCTCTAGAAAAATGGTTCTTCAAAGAAAATAGGGCTGTTTATTCTAAACGGTTGGATGAAAATGATCGCCTATTAAAATGATACAAATGCATTAAATACATATACGATTTACACAATTATAAACTTGTAACTTTTTATTGTACGATCAGACTCATTTTGAAAAAAATATCGAAACAAGTCAGTAAACCTTGCTGAATGTTGCCATTTTGGAGCATTACTTCTATCTCTTGAGACTTTTCTTCGTCACTAAGTCCATAATACAAATACAACCAAAATTCATTAATTTTAACGTTTGACTGTTCATGATTTTCTGTTCCAAAATTTTTGATGTTTTCAACTTCGTATTCAAACGACACTGAATTACGTACTTAATAATAATGGAGGTTAAATTAAATTTTACTATAATTTAGTAAAAAACTTTTAATGATCTCGCTTTCTAATGATAACAACTAGAAGAGTGATGTGTGGTTGAATGGCTTAAGTGGTGCGCTTCATCGTTAAGTTTATGACAAAGAGGGTCTCATAACAAAGGCCATGGATAATTGAGATCATTAGAAAGTCACTGTTTTGTATCTTACATATTGAACCTAACCAGAAAAGTATCAAAATGTTATATCGTTCTTAAACCTGCCTTTATTAATTATCTCATCAAACCAATTCAAAATACGTTCAAAATTGTCATATTCTTTTATGTTTTCTACAATAAATTGTGCAGATTCAGTAAATTGTATATAATGTTGACCATCATAATAACATATACGTTCCCGAAATATGCGCTTAGCCATTGGCAATGCAACATGTAGCAAATGTAAAAGACCATGGAATGTGTAGAGGGACAAGGATAATACACGCAATTCATGATCAGGGTTTGATTCTCTTGATAATTACATATTAGATTAAATTTATTATGGTCAATTTTAGTTTTATAATATTATTATTAAAAATAACGGTCAACTCAGGTCCGACCAAGTATTAGTGATTTTTACTAAAGAAGGTTAAAAGTGATTTGACGATTTTTAGATTAAGATAGAATATAAGGTTATATTTTTATTTAAATTATAACCTTGAAATTATATTCTCAGCAAATAATGGTTTTGACATTAGTAGATTTTCGAAATTCTCAATTACATTCTTTGTACTTGTTAAAATTCTTTCTCCATAATTAAATACGTTATCAGTATTACTACTTATGCCATCTATTAATTTTTGAAAAGAATCTCTTTGTTCATAGATTTCTTTTGTAGACTCGTTAAGGCTTGTCAAATCTCCGATTTCAAACAAATTCTCCAAAAACTTGAACAAAATATCAAGATAAAAACCGCCATTTTTAGTTGCACTGATGTATATGTTGTATAGATAATTTGTGGCATTAGATACTCTAATGTTTCCATTCAAGAAAATTTTGACCATTTGAAATTCTCTCATTAGATTTTCTTTCCAAATCTGATCCATCCAATATAATCTTTATTTAATATAATATTTATTAAAAATCGAATCGTTTCCTTAACACAGAATTAATGCGTCATTTTAATATTTAAGAAAGTTATAGCCGGTCAAAATGGCCATTACTAAAAGATTTGGGTACACCCCATTATATTGCCGCCCGGTATACTGCCGCAAAAATGTATTATTATTTTGGCGGGGGATGTTACTAGGTGACAGGGCATGTTGTTCCAATGACGGGGGATGTTGACCCAATGACGGGGGATATTGACCCAATGACGGGGGATGTTGACCCAATGACGGGGGATATTGACCCAATGACGGGGGATGTTAATACACTGTAACAAAATGATAGCGCCACCGAGTTTTTATCAATATCTCACCAAATATGTAACGAATCAGTTTCAAATTTTGGTGGAATATATTTAAGGATATTATGTATCAATAATGAAAAGATTTTTTGTTACACTCAAAAGTTCAAATTTATTGTTATAAAATTTTTCAAAAAATTGCAACAAACTTTTCCTTTTCAATATTGATACATAATATCCTTACCTATATTCTGACGAAATTTGAAACATATCCGTTTCATATTTGGTGAGATATTGATATAAAACTAGGTGGCGCTATCATTTTGTTACAGAGTTAAGTGAAGGTATAGTGGCCTGCTCCCAATGGAAGCATTAATTATAAAATCAAATTTTATTACTCGTTGTGTCTATGCAGAACAGTAGGGCAGACTTCATTTATCCATTTATACAAATTATCAAAAATTCCATTCATTTGAAATGTTCCTCCAACATGTGTAGGGTAAGCATTAAATTCAATTTGTTCAAAGTTTGTAAACAAATCGCTGGATTCTTAAGATTAAAAAATACAAATTAAGACATTTTTGTCCAATATTTTTCCACATTTGAATATTTAGACGGGCTATTTGAATCTTTTTTACGACGGGAAATTATGACAGGCAATTATAACGGTCATTTATGGCTATTCCGCATATCTCAACAAAACATTGCAAATTATGACATACAATTCTTATAAGAGATTGCACCGAAACTAGATCTCGAACAATATCTCGGTTATCGAGATCGAGATTTTTAAGATATCAATTCTTTACGACCCTTTCAGCCGTTACGATCGACCCTTTCAGCCGCTAAATATAAAAATGTTTCTACCTATTTCGAAGGCTCTGAAGAAAATTTGATTGATGTAATGAAAACCGTAAAAACTGATAACTTCTTTAATTCTTTCCAAAATATTTTTTCTATCATAACCCAAATATTTTATGTTCGCAGATGATGATTCTGCATTAAACCCCATCATTGTAAAATATATAAATTCTTCCGAAACAATGGAAATAATTAAATTTTCATCAATTTTTCTTCGATCATAAGCAGTGACTTGTCTTTTCATCGCTAATAAACTAGAAATTATAATTATGTAAGCCTCACAATATAAGCACGGAAAATATGCTCTGATCAAGGCATAACCTTGTGAGGCCCCAATTATGAATAATTATAAATCTTTGATTTCTCTTTTATAGAGGGTTTCGCTTATATTCATGTAGGTTCTAATTTTATATTGTTTAATTTTTTAGGTTTAACTTCTTAAGCTTTTAGGTACCCCCTTAAGCTTTTAAGTCTGCTAGATGAATCATCCTTACCAGGGCTGGGCTTATATCGCACTTTCGCGCTTCGCATCTTTCGCATTCTCGCATTTTTTGGCGCGAAATGTACCGCATTTCGCTTTTATTTTTGGATTTTTATGAACAAATTTCGCAATTTCGATTTTCACATCCTTCGCATTCTCGCATTTTTAGCGCGAAAAGTTTCGCATTTCGCATTTCGTTTTTTATTTTATATTAAGCCTAGCCCTGATCCTTACATTCTCAAACAAAGTAACTCTTGGATGTTTACCTGCATCCAGCTTGAATCATTAAGTAATGATTGGAATATCCTTCAATAAATAAACTGTAATAATTAATATTCAGTTCATTATCACACATACGAGACCAGTGGTATGAATCAAAATGTGATGAGAATGATGTAAATCTCTCTTTAAATTTTCCCAAAATAGTCTAAATTTTATTATATTAAGCAATAATTTATTATATTTTAGCTTTAATTATTATTATATTAAGCAATTTTACTTTATTTATTTGATGTTGTTGGTATGTTCCATCAAATCGACTATAGAGAAATTTTAATTCATTTTTTTGAAACTCTTTTCTCAATTTTTTAAAATTGAGAAACTCATTTGCTCCGGAAAGAATTTCTGTCAACTTGTATATAAGACGAAGTTCCTGCAAAGAGTTATTTCTTAGTGTTGGGTTACATTTTGACGGAATGGACAGTAAAAACCCAGTTCAGTCTTATTTTAGCAAAACTCGATTTATTGTATCGTAACTGTGTCCAAATTTGTTATATTTGACTCATCTCGACGAGCTCTTCCGAATGCGCTGTACATACCAGGGGTGTGCCGAAAGTGATTTTAAAAAGCGAAAGACGAAAGGCGAAACTTGCACACTCCTGGTACATACATATATTCGTATTATTTTCCTAACAATGAGCTTCCATTTATGATTTTTGACCATTTCGAGCCCTATATCTTAGCCCAAATGTGTTCCACGGACTAATTTTTGTGTATTCGACCTATTAGCCATGTCATTTATCCGGTAACTGCAGTTTTATATTAATATCATTCCACCTAACAATAATTTAAAAATGTTCAGAAATAGCCTACTTATGAGTACTAAACCCCAATTTAAAAATTTTTACTGTACATCAGTGCTCTGCGTTGAAGCCATTAGAAGAAAATAGTTGCGTCGCACATTTCGAGTAACTTTACTTCATCTGACTCATCCTCTAGGATTCGCTCATTTATAACCCATCCTTTTCCAAACAAATAGGGATTTTTAGATTTAACAAATCTTATCGATTCAACCGCCAGAAATATTGGTTTTGTCAATAAAAATGCTCTCATAAAATTTTTGAAAATGTCGATGTGAACTTTATCTTTAAATTAATAAACTATAATTTGCAATTTCGCTAAATTTTGACTGTTTTGCTCGTTTCGTAGCGAGACAATTATATAATAACTTAGAGCTGAAGGCGGAGGCAGAAGCTCATTTTAGTTATATTTTGCTTCACTATAACGTGACTCTATTCTATTATTTTATGCACTAGCAGAGGGGGTCGCCCTTCGGGCGAGCACCTTCCGCTAGCAAAATTCTAAACATTACAATTCTAAACCTTTATCAACTATTAACTAAGTTTTCAACCATTAACTATTAATATCTATGTCAACTATTAACTATTAGCTAAGATTTTCAACTTTCACTATTAACTATTAATATCTATTTCAACTAATCAATCTTCAACTATTAACTATTAACAATGATTCAACTATTAATTAAGATTTTCAACTTTTACTATTAACTTTTAATATCTATTTCTCTACTATTAACTATCAATTTTCAACTATCAATTTTCAATTAACTATTAATAATGATTCAACTATTAACTATCAATCTTCAATTATTAACATTGATTCAACTATTAACTAATATTTTGAACTTGCAATTATTAATATCTATGTCAATTATTAACAAAGATTTTCAACTTTCACTATTACCTATTAATATCTATTTTTCAACTATTAACTATCAATTTTCAACTATTAACTATGTCACTCATCTATATCAATCATTACCGTTTTTCCACTCATTGTGGGACCGTTTTCTCAAGCCTATTGAACACTATATTCTTTTTTCTATTGACGGGCTCTTTTATCTTGTTTATTGACGAATCCTTTTCTCAAACTATTTGACAGACACTTGTCTCTTGCTTGTTGCTCGAAATCTCTACTTCCCACTATTGTCGACCCTTTTCACCCATTTACGGGACTCTTTTCGCTCACCATTATTCCAATCATTTCCAGACCCTTTTCACCCAGTCACGGGACCCTCACCCAGTTACGGGACCCTTTTTGCTCAACATTATTCCAACCATTTCCAGTACTCTACTTTACTACTACTCTACTTTAATAGTTAATAGTAAAAGAACTTTTTTACTATATATACTACAACTGTTAGTTAATAGTTAATAGTAAAAGAACTTTTTACTATATATGCTACAACTGTTAGTTAATAGTAAAAGAACTTTTTTACTATATATACTACAACTGTTATACTACAACTGTTAGTCACTCTAGTACTATCAACTATTTAGTGTCACTCAATGACAAACTCTAGGACTATCAACTATTTAGCATCACGCTATGTCAACCTTGCTAGTACTATCAATCTCACAATGCTAAACTATCTAGTATCAATCACACAATCAACTATCTAGTATCACACAATGTAAACTCTAGTACTTTCAGCTATTCAGTATCACATAATATTAAACAATCTAGGACTATCAACTATATAGTATCTCAATGTATCAAACTATCTAGGACTATCAACTACTTAGTATCTCACTGTATCAAACTATCAGGGACAATCAACTACTTAGTATCTCTGTGTCAAACTATCTAGGACCATTAACTATTTAGTATCGCATTGTCTAACACAAAATCCTAACTTTAATTATGTTAAGAGACAAACCTCACAAAAATTAACCACCGGTTGGACACTCGTTGCTTAAATAAAATATCAGCACTGAAAACCAACAATTTGACACTAAATTTGGGTAAAATTCCGTCATATCACCCGGAAACCGATTCAGACAAATGATATGTCATTCGAAAGATCTCGCCGAGCTGAGTCGAACGACACCAAAATTAGCTTCGGGACTCACCTGTGGGCCGAGATATAGGTCCCCGAAAATCGAAAAACCAAAGGGGGGAGTAAGCTCAATTTTGGGGTGAAAAATTCGAATATGCAAGTTATACCTCATTCGAAAGAGCTTGTCGAGCTGAGTCGAATGAGACCAAAATCAACGAAATTCGACTTGATTTGACAAAGTTATGATCGTTTCTTTTAGCTCCTTACCTATGGTCTCCGAGGAAGTTTTTGCTGCTTCGGAGGCCCCAGGTATGTCCAGAGTAAGAGAGAGAGGAATAGGTTTATGTTACGAGCCCAGACCCAGCGCCCGTAGACTCCCCGCGAGGCGCGTGCCGCAAAACCCCGCGCGAAGCGCGGGGTTTTGCACAAGCGCCTCGCCGATGCCCCATAGGTTTACGTGACCATTTTGAGCCTCTTTATCTCGGCTCAGAATAAAGATCTCGAGCTGATTTTGGTGTCATTCAACTCAGCTCGAGGAGCTCTTTCGAATGAGCTATCATTCAAAAAATCGAATTTTTCACCCCAAAATTTGAGCTTACTCCCCCCTATGGTTTTTCGATTTTCAGGGACCTATATCTCGGCCCATAGTTGAGTCCCGAAGCTAATTTTGGTGTCGTTCGACTCAGCTCGGCGAGATCTTTCGAATGACATATCATTTGTCTGAATCGGTTTCCGGGTGATATGACGGAATTTTTCCTAAATTTGTTTAAATAATAGATTGTTTTGATTTTGAATCTAAAAACAATTTTTAAATAAAACAAATTTTAACAGATAAAAAAACAAAACAATCAAATCAAAACACATCTTAAATACAATTGACAAACAAAAAAAACAAAAAATTGCCAAAAAAAAATAAAAAAAAAATAAAAAAATTACAGCAAAAAAACAAAACAACTTCTAAAAAATTCACATTCTTTCTTTACTTCTCTAAATACACACTATTTTTAATTTTGGGATATTTTGTCATTTTTAATTAAAAAATAAACACAACGCCAAACACAGCAAAATTCAAAGCTGCGGACAGACAAACATTATTCTAAAATTATATATAGGATGTTTACACAAAAAATTAAATATTTTACCTTCAACAAAGCCGCGTGGTTTTTCATCCACCACGATGGAATATTTTGTGTATATCCCATTTACACATTCAACATATGCATTGACATTTAACATCATTTCTCTGCCCATATTTTCTTCAAAAATTAACCTTTCGCTGGATTGCACCTTTAAAAGAAATTATAGGGCTCCTGATAATCTTAATATATCCTGAATAATCTTAATATATAAATTACTTGATCGCTTTCGAATAGATCGGCTTTGAATTCTTTGCAATAGTCAAGAATACCACCAAAACGGTAGTGGTCATTAAATAGTGCAAGTCCGTTGAACAAATGATGAAGCGATTTCAATGGTTCATCGTGGTGTTCAGTCGGTAAATATTTTTCCAACAATTTCTTTACTTGTAATCGTATTGAATCGTTTAGATTGTGTTGGGCATCACAAAAATGTTTGAAGGAAAACAGAATGAAAATTAAGGAGAGGATGGGTATTTTTAGGGGAAATGTTGTTGAAATGAAAAAGCATTTTCGATGCTTCATTTCTGAAATTTAATTTTATAAAATCAAAATTTTAGAAAAATGGCAGGAGGGAAAGGTATGAGGATTCTCATGCACGCCTTTGTAACGTCAACTCTCATGTATAGGGAATACTTTATAATTTTTGCGTTATTTGGATTAAATTTGGCTTTGAGATCGCCCATGAGTGAGACTTGCAAAAAGTTGCGGACTTTCTTGAAAAACCGAAAAATGCATAAATAATTTAAATTTTAAAAATATATAAAATTTATAAATTTAACATTGAATAAAATGTACGTTAATGAAGGGAGGGCTTAATAATTTTTAAGGGGGAGTTTATGTAAAGCTTTTTGAGAGGGCTCTCCATCTATATAGAGAGAGTGTGAATTAGAGAGTGTGAATTATATAGAGAGAGTGTGAATTCATTTCTAAAATTTAATTTTACAACTTGGAATTAAAACATAAAAGCCGGAAAGATTAGCCGGAAATGTTTGGGAACAGAGTCAGACATTTTATAATAGGTTCCGGCATATTTTTCTTGCACCATTATAATGTTGAAAAAAAGCTCAAAAACACAAATTAGGCCAGTACCGTGTTCCTACATAGGATATAACGCCAACTCTCTTTTTTAGGGAATAATTTATAACAGTTTTGCGTTATTTGGATTAACTATTGGCTTTGCGATTTTTTGCCGCATGCTCTCGCCCATGATTGAGAACTGTAAAAAGTTGCGGACCGTGCTTGAATAACCGAAAATGTCGAAAGCATTTAAATTTTAAAATTAAATAATATAAATTAATTTACCATAGACATAAATATACATTAATGAAGGGAGGGCTTGATAATTTTAAGAGGGGGAGTTAATGTAAAGCTTTTTGAGAGGGCATATTTTTTATCTAGAGAGAGTGTGAATTAGAAAGGAAAAGTCGATTTATTTCTCGTGATTATATTTAATGGGTTTTAATAGCTTGTTTATATAATAAAATGGGTCTGATCTAATATTAGATCAGACCCATCTATCCTTATCTCTTTCCTTATCGAATCATTCAACAAATCCAAAAGGCCGCGGGACTCAGATAAAATTTAACTCCCAGGAGCAATCACACAATTATGTTTACAGCCGTTTTTCTATATAATGCCTCGCCTATGCCAGACAATATTAGAGTGTTTTTGTACAGATAGAGTGAACTAAGAAAGTGAGCGTCAGATGACAGTAAGGAAACTTTATAAAGTTTTGCGTTATTTGAATTGAATTTGGCTTTGCGATGTTTTTGCCGCTTGCCTTGCAACACTTATAAAAAGTTAAAAAAACATGTTTTTTTATCGTAACATATTTAAAAATGAAAATAAAATTTAATAAAAAATACACATTTAGAAAATTTCCTTTTTTGGAATTTTGATAGAACATTCTTTATTGGAATTAAGATAGAACATTCAAACCTATTTGTGCCCATTTTAATATGCTTACAGTCTTAAAATCCGATCCCTAATTATAACTCATAAAAATTTGAAATTTTTTAAATAAATAATTTATCGTAACATGTTTAAAAATGAAAATAAAATTTAATAAAAAATACACATTTAGAAATATGATAAAGTTCGTTTTAAAATAAATGATTAAAGTTAAAGGTACCCTTGAGAAAGATGTTTAATGGGGCAAAAAAAGTTCCAGTTTAGCTTACAAAAGAATTAAACTGGAATAAAAAAACCCCAGGTCAAAAAAATACAAATTTAAAAATATGATAAAGGTGAGTTTTAAAATAAATGATTAAAGTAAAGAAACCCTCGAGAAAGATGTTCCAATGGGGCAAAAAAAGTTCCAGTTTAGCTTACAAAAAAATTAAACTGGAATAAAAAAACCCCATGTCAATATAGTCGGATCTCGCTTGCATCACTCCATTGGTTATCAACGTTAAGCCTGCGTTAGACCCATGGAAATCGCAAAGAAAATCAAAATTCTATATTATAGGATTGCCATATTAATTACTCGTAATTATTGTTTCTATATTTGGTTGAAGAGTGTAATTAATATAAACTAGATAAATATGTAGGACGAACAAATAATTCAGTATATTATAGCGGCCAGACAGAGAGTGTCAAACGAGAATCAAGATCAAGACTTGTCTTGGTCCCATCTCTAGTTATACGGCAAATGCTCTCAATCTTATTCCTATCAATCACTTTCTAATCGAATGTGAGATCCGACTTGACGGAAATCAAAAAATTATAAACATGGAAAAATGAAAAAAATTAACTGTAATATCATAAAAATTTCAAAAAATTATACCGGAATCAATTTATAATACATAGCCAACATCATCCATCCCATCGCAAAAATATAAACTTTCAACACAATCCAAATAATGGCAAACCAAGGTCCACAATTTTCAGGGGTTGATGGTTCAGCTTTCGCTTTTCCCTTTCCCTTTTCTTTCCTTTTCTTTTTATCTCCTTCATGTAAAGAGCGAGTTGGTGTACCTAATGGTGTACGCATTGCGCGCTTTTTCCGTGAATAGACTTCATTCACAAAATTAAATGAGCGTTTCTTGCGAGGTTTACGCATCCCTTTACGTTCTTCAGTGTTGGCTACATAATGAAAAAATTAATACAACTAGTAATTTAGCATTTATAGTAAGATATTTACCGGAAGCTGAAGAGCGAATTTCTCCTCTATGTGGTGAAGCCGCATAGGGTTCATCCTGCATTTCATGTTGAGTTGATGTTTGACCTTGTTCAGACGGTGTTTGATAAGGTTTAACTAAATAATGAAAAATTAATACAATTAGTAAACTAGCATTTTTATAACCATTTGTTCCTTCTCTATTTTTGTTCCTCCTCCGAATTCCCTCTCTAAATGGTTCTCTATATGGTAAATCCGAATGGGGTTCATCTTGAATTTCAGTTTGAATTGATGTTTGCCCTTGTTCAGACGGTGTTTGATAAGGTTTAACTAAATAATGAAAAATTAATACAAATAGTAAACTAGCATTTTTATAACCATTTGTTCCTTCTCTATTTTTGTTCCTCCTCCGGATTCCCTCTCTAAATGGTTCTCTATATGGTAAATCCGAATGGGGTTCATCCTGCATTTCATGTGCAGTCGATGTTTGCCCTTGTTCAAATGATGGCTGATAAGAAAATACATCTTCATTGTTTTTAAATATTCCGGTAATTGGTGTATTTAACAAAACTTGAAGTATAGAAAATTATTATAAATTATTTATAGTATGCATATTTTCTCTAGAAAAATGGTTCTTCAAAGAAAATAGGGCTGTTTATTCTAAACGGTTGGATGAAAATGATCGCCTATTAAAATGATACAAATGCATTAAATACATATACGATTTACACAATTATAAACTTGTAACTTTTTATTGTACGATCAGACTCATTTTGAAAAAAATATCGAAACAAGTCAGTAAACCTTGCTGAATGTTGCCATTTTGGAGCATTACTTCTATCTCTTGAGACTTTTCTTCGTCACTAAGTCCATAATACAAATACAACCAAAATTCATTAATTTTAACGTTTGACTGTTCATGATTTTCTGTTCCAAAATTTTTGATGTTTTCAACTTCGTATTCAAACGACACTGAATTACGTACTTAATAATAATGGAGGTTAAATTAAATTTTACTATAATTTAGTAAAAAACTTTTAATGATCTCGCTTTCTAATGATAACAACTAGAAGAGTGATGTGTGGTTGAATGGCTTAAGTGGTGCGCTTCATCGTTAAGTTTATGACAAAGAGGGTCTCATAACAAAGGCCATGGATAATTGAGATCATTAGAAAGTCACTGTTTTGTATCTTACATATTGAACCTAACCAGAAAAGTATCAAAATGTTATATCGTTCTTAAACCTGCCTTTATTAATTATCTCATCAAACCAATTCAAAATACGTTCAAAATTGTCATATTCTTTTATGTTTTCTACAATAAATTGTGCAGATTCAGTAAATTGTATATAATGTTGACCATCATAATAACATATACGTTCCCGAAATATGCGCTTAGCCATTGGCAATGCAACATGTAGCAAATGTAAAAGACCATGGAATGTGTAGAGGGACAAGGATAATACACGCAATTCATGATCAGGGTTTGATTCTCTTGATAATTACATATTAGATTAAATTTATTATGGTCAATTTTAGTTTTATAATATTATTATTAAAAATAACGGTCAACTCAGGTCCGACCAAGTATTAGTGATTTTTACTAAAGAAGGTTAAAAGTGATTTGACGATTTTTAGATTAAGATAGAATATAAGGTTATATTTTTATTTAAATTATAACCTTGAAATTATATTCTCAGCAAATAATGGTTTTGACATTAGTAGATTTTCGAAATTCTCAATTACATTCTTTGTACTTGTTAAAATTCTTTCTCCATAATTAAATACGTTATCAGTATTACTACTTATGCCATCTATTAATTTTTGAAAAGAATCTCTTTGTTCATAGATTTCTTTTGTAGACTCGTTAAGGCTTGTCAAATCTCCGATTTCAAACAAATTCTCCAAAAACTTGAACAAAATATCAAGATAAAAACCGCCATTTTTAGTTGCACTGATGTATATGTTGTATAGATAATTTGTGGCATTAGATACTCTAATGTTTCCATTCAAGAAAATTTTGACCATTTGAAATTCTCTCATTAGATTTTCTTTCCAAATCTGATCCATCCAATATAATCTTTATTTAATATAATATTTATTAAAAATCGAATCGTTTCCTTAACACAGAATTAATGCGTCATTTTAATATTTAAGAAAGTTATAGCCGGTCAAAATGGCCATTACTAAAAGATTTGGGTACACCCCATTATATTGCCGCCCGGTATACTGCCGCAAAAATGTATTATTATTTTGGCGGGGGATGTTACTAGGTGACAGGGCATGTTGTTCCAATGACGGGGGATGTTGACCCAATGACGGGGGATATTGACCCAATGACGGGGGATGTTGACCCAATGACGGGGGATATTGACCCAATGACGGGGGATGTTAATACACTGTAACAAAATGATAGCGCCACCGAGTTTTTATCAATATCTCACCAAATATGTAACGAATCAGTTTCAAATTTTGGTGGAATATATTTAAGGATATTATGTATCAATAATGAAAAGATTTTTTGTTACACTCAAAAGTTCAAATTTATTGTTATAAAATTTTTCAAAAAATTGCAACAAACTTTTCCTTTTCAATATTGATACATAATATCCTTACCTATATTCTGACGAAATTTGAAACATATCCGTTTCATATTTGGTGAGATATTGATATAAAACTAGGTGGCGCTATCATTTTGTTACAGAGTTAAGTGAAGGTATAGTGGCCTGCTCCCAATGGAAGCATTAATTATAAAATCAAATTTTATTACTCGTTGTGTCTATGCAGAACAGTAGGGCAGACTTCATTTATCCATTTATACAAATTATCAAAAATTCCATTCATTTGAAATGTTCCTCCAACATGTGTAGGGTAAGCATTAAATTCAATTTGTTCAAAGTTTGTAAACAAATCGCTGGATTCTTAAGATTAAAAAATACAAATTAAGACATTTTTGTCCAATATTTTTCCACATTTGAATATTTAGACGGGCTATTTGAATCTTTTTTACGACGGGAAATTATGACAGGCAATTATAACGGTCATTTATGGCTATTCCGCATATCTCAACAAAACATTGCAAATTATGACATACAATTCTTATAAGAGATTGCACCGAAACTAGATCTCGAACAATATCTCGGTTATCGAGATCGAGATTTTTAAGATATCAATTCTTTACGACCCTTTCAGCCGTTACGATCGACCCTTTCAGCCGCTAAATATAAAAATGTTTCTACCTATTTCGAAGGCTCTGAAGAAAATTTGATTGATGTAATGAAAACCGTAAAAACTGATAACTTCTTTAATTCTTTCCAAAATATTTTTTCTATCATAACCCAAATATTTTATGTTCGCAGATGATGATTCTGCATTAAACCCCATCATTGTAAAATATATAAATTCTTCCGAAACAATGGAAATAATTAAATTTTCATCAATTTTTCTTCGATCATAAGCAGTGACTTGTCTTTTCATCGCTAATAAACTAGAAATTATAATTATGTAAGCCTCACAATATAAGCACGGAAAATATGCTCTGATCAAGGCATAACCTTGTGAGGCCCCAATTATGAATAATTATAAATCTTTGATTTCTCTTTTATAGAGGGTTTCGCTTATATTCATGTAGGTTCTAATTTTATATTGTTTAATTTTTTAGGTTTAACTTCTTAAGCTTTTAGGTACCCCCTTAAGCTTTTAAGTCTGCTAGATGAATCATCCTTACCAGGGCTGGGCTTATATCGCACTTTCGCGCTTCGCATCTTTCGCATTCTCGCATTTTTTGGCGCGAAATGTACCGCATTTCGCTTTTATTTTTGGATTTTTATGAACAAATTTCGCAATTTCGATTTTCACATCCTTCGCATTCTCGCATTTTTAGCGCGAAAAGTTTCGCATTTCGCATTTCGTTTTTTATTTTATATTAAGCCTAGCCCTGATCCTTACATTCTCAAACAAAGTAACTCTTGGATGTTTACCTGCATCCAGCTTGAATCATTAAGTAATGATTGGAATATCCTTCAATAAATAAACTGTAATAATTAATATTCAGTTCATTATCACACATACGAGACCAGTGGTATGAATCAAAATGTGATGAGAATGATGTAAATCTCTCTTTAAATTTTCCCAAAATAGTCTAAATTTTATTATATTAAGCAATAATTTATTATATTTTAGCTTTAATTATTATTATATTAAGCAATTTTACTTTATTTATTTGATGTTGTTGGTATGTTCCATCAAATCGACTATAGAGAAATTTTAATTCATTTTTTTGAAACTCTTTTCTCAATTTTTTAAAATTGAGAAACTCATTTGCTCCGGAAAGAATTTCTGTCAACTTGTATATAAGACGAAGTTCCTGCAAAGAGTTATTTCTTAGTGTTGGGTTACATTTTGACGGAATGGACAGTAAAAACCCAGTTCAGTCTTATTTTAGCAAAACTCGATTTATTGTATCGTAACTGTGTCCAAATTTGTTATATTTGACTCATCTCGACGAGCTCTTCCGAATGCGCTGTACATACCAGGGGTGTGCCGAAAGTGATTTTAAAAAGCGAAAGACGAAAGGCGAAACTTGCACACTCCTGGTACATACATATATTCGTATTATTTTCCTAACAATGAGCTTCCATTTATGATTTTTGACCATTTCGAGCCCTATATCTTAGCCCAAATGTGTTCCACGGACTAATTTTTGTGTATTCGACCTATTAGCCATGTCATTTATCCGGTAACTGCAGTTTTATATTAATATCATTCCACCTAACAATAATTTAAAAATGTTCAGAAATAGCCTACTTATGAGTACTAAACCCCAATTTAAAAATTTTTACTGTACATCAGTGCTCTGCGTTGAAGCCATTAGAAGAAAATAGTTGCGTCGCACATTTCGAGTAACTTTACTTCATCTGACTCATCCTCTAGGATTCGCTCATTTATAACCCATCCTTTTCCAAACAAATAGGGATTTTTAGATTTAACAAATCTTATCGATTCAACCGCCAGAAATATTGGTTTTGTCAATAAAAATGCTCTCATAAAATTTTTGAAAATGTCGATGTGAACTTTATCTTTAAATTAATAAACTATAATTTGCAATTTCGCTAAATTTTGACTGTTTTGCTCGTTTCGTAGCGAGACAATTATATAATAACTTAGAGCTGAAGGCGGAGGCAGAAGCTCATTTTAGTTATATTTTGCTTCACTATAACGTGACTCTATTCTATTATTTTATGCACTAGCAGAGGGGGTCGCCCTTCGGGCGAGCACCTTCCGCTAGCAAAATTCTAAACATTACAATTCTAAACCTTTATCAACTATTAACTAAGTTTTCAACCATTAACTATTAATATCTATGTCAACTATTAACTATTAGCTAAGATTTTCAACTTTCACTATTAACTATTAATATCTATTTCAACTAATCAATCTTCAACTATTAACTATTAACAATGATTCAACTATTAATTAAGATTTTCAACTTTTACTATTAACTTTTAATATCTATTTCTCTACTATTAACTATCAATTTTCAACTATCAATTTTCAATTAACTATTAATAATGATTCAACTATTAACTATCAATCTTCAATTATTAACATTGATTCAACTATTAACTAATATTTTGAACTTGCAATTATTAATATCTATGTCAATTATTAACAAAGATTTTCAACTTTCACTATTACCTATTAATATCTATTTTTCAACTATTAACTATCAATTTTCAACTATTAACTATGTCACTCATCTATATCAATCATTACCGTTTTTCCACTCATTGTGGGACCGTTTTCTCAAGCCTATTGAACACTATATTCTTTTTTCTATTGACGGGCTCTTTTATCTTGTTTATTGACGAATCCTTTTCTCAAACTATTTGACAGACACTTGTCTCTTGCTTGTTGCTCGAAATCTCTACTTCCCACTATTGTCGACCCTTTTCACCCATTTACGGGACTCTTTTCGCTCACCATTATTCCAATCATTTCCAGACCCTTTTCACCCAGTCACGGGACCCTCACCCAGTTACGGGACCCTTTTTGCTCAACATTATTCCAACCATTTCCAGTACTCTACTTTACTACTACTCTACTTTAATAGTTAATAGTAAAAGAACTTTTTTACTATATATACTACAACTGTTAGTTAATAGTTAATAGTAAAAGAACTTTTTACTATATATGCTACAACTGTTAGTTAATAGTAAAAGAACTTTTTTACTATATATACTACAACTGTTATACTACAACTGTTAGTCACTCTAGTACTATCAACTATTTAGTGTCACTCAATGACAAACTCTAGGACTATCAACTATTTAGCATCACGCTATGTCAACCTTGCTAGTACTATCAATCTCACAATGCTAAACTATCTAGTATCAATCACACAATCAACTATCTAGTATCACACAATGTAAACTCTAGTACTTTCAGCTATTCAGTATCACATAATATTAAACAATCTAGGACTATCAACTATATAGTATCTCAATGTATCAAACTATCTAGGACTATCAACTACTTAGTATCTCACTGTATCAAACTATCAGGGACAATCAACTACTTAGTATCTCTGTGTCAAACTATCTAGGACCATTAACTATTTAGTATCGCATTGTCTAACACAAAATCCTAACTTTAATTATGTTAAGAGACAAACCTCACAAAAATTAACCACCGGTTGGACACTCGTTGCTTAAATAAAATATCAGCACTGAAAACCAACAATTTGACACTAAATTTGGGTAAAATTCCGTCATATCACCCGGAAACCGATTCAGACAAATGATATGTCATTCGAAAGATCTCGCCGAGCTGAGTCGAACGACACCAAAATTAGCTTCGGGACTCACCTGTGGGCCGAGATATAGGTCCCCGAAAATCGAAAAACCAAAGGGGGGAGTAAGCTCAATTTTGGGGTGAAAAATTCGAATATGCAAGTTATACCTCATTCGAAAGAGCTTGTCGAGCTGAGTCGAATGAGACCAAAATCAACGAAATTCGACTTGATTTGACAAAGTTATGATCGTTTCTTTTAGCTCCTTACCTATGGTCTCCGAGGAAGTTTTTGCTGCTTCGGAGGCCCCAGGTATGTCCAGAGTAAGAGAGAGAGGAATAGGTTTATGTTACGAGCCCAGACCCAGCGCCCGTAGACTCCCCGCGAGGCGCGTGCCGCAAAACCCCGCGCGAAGCGCGGGGTTTTGCACAAGCGCCTCGCCGATGCCCCATAGGTTTACGTGACCATTTTGAGCCTCTTTATCTCGGCTCAGAATAAAGATCTCGAGCTGATTTTGGTGTCATTCAACTCAGCTCGAGGAGCTCTTTCGAATGAGCTATCATTCAAAAAATCGAATTTTTCACCCCAAAATTTGAGCTTACTCCCCCCTATGGTTTTTCGATTTTCAGGGACCTATATCTCGGCCCATAGTTGAGTCCCGAAGCTAATTTTGGTGTCGTTCGACTCAGCTCGGCGAGATCTTTCGAATGACATATCATTTGTCTGAATCGGTTTCCGGGTGATATGACGGAATTTTTCCTAAATTTGTTTAAATAATAGATTGTTTTGATTTTGAATCTAAAAACAATTTTTAAATAAAACAAATTTTAACAGATAAAAAAACAAAACAATCAAATCAAAACACATCTTAAATACAATTGACAAACAAAAAAAACAAAAAATTGCCAAAAAAAAATAAAAAAAAAATAAAAAAATTACAGCAAAAAAACAAAACAACTTCTAAAAAATTCACATTCTTTCTTTACTTCTCTAAATACACACTATTTTTAATTTTGGGATATTTTGTCATTTTTAATTAAAAAATAAACACAACGCCAAACACAGCAAAATTCAAAGCTGCGGACAGACAAACATTATTCTAAAATTATATATAGGATGTTTACACAAAAAATTAAATATTTTACCTTCAACAAAGCCGCGTGGTTTTTCATCCACCACGATGGAATATTTTGTGTATATCCCATTTACACATTCAACATATGCATTGACATTTAACATCATTTCTCTGCCCATATTTTCTTCAAAAATTAACCTTTCGCTGGATTGCACCTTTAAAAGAAATTATAGGGCTCCTGATAATCTTAATATATCCTGAATAATCTTAATATATAAATTACTTGATCGCTTTCGAATAGATCGGCTTTGAATTCTTTGCAATAGTCAAGAATACCACCAAAACGGTAGTGGTCATTAAATAGTGCAAGTCCGTTGAACAAATGATGAAGCGATTTCAATGGTTCATCGTGGTGTTCAGTCGGTAAATATTTTTCCAACAATTTCTTTACTTGTAATCGTATTGAATCGTTTAGATTGTGTTGGGCATCACAAAAATGTTTGAAGGAAAACAGAATGAAAATTAAGGAGAGGATGGGTATTTTTAGGGGAAATGTTGTTGAAATGAAAAAGCATTTTCGATGCTTCATTTCTGAAATTTAATTTTATAAAATCAAAATTTTAGAAAAATGGCAGGAGGGAAAGGTATGAGGATTCTCATGCACGCCTTTGTAACGTCAACTCTCATGTATAGGGAATACTTTATAATTTTTGCGTTATTTGGATTAAATTTGGCTTTGAGATCGCCCATGAGTGAGACTTGCAAAAAGTTGCGGACTTTCTTGAAAAACCGAAAAATGCATAAATAATTTAAATTTTAAAAATATATAAAATTTATAAATTTAACATTGAATAAAATGTACGTTAATGAAGGGAGGGCTTAATAATTTTTAAGGGGGAGTTTATGTAAAGCTTTTTGAGAGGGCTCTCCATCTATATAGAGAGAGTGTGAATTAGAGAGTGTGAATTATATAGAGAGAGTGTGAATTCATTTCTAAAATTTAATTTTACAACTTGGAATTAAAACATAAAAGCCGGAAAGATTAGCCGGAAATGTTTGGGAACAGAGTCAGACATTTTATAATAGGTTCCGGCATATTTTTCTTGCACCATTATAATGTTGAAAAAAAGCTCAAAAACACAAATTAGGCCAGTACCGTGTTCCTACATAGGATATAACGCCAACTCTCTTTTTTAGGGAATAATTTATAACAGTTTTGCGTTATTTGGATTAACTATTGGCTTTGCGATTTTTTGCCGCATGCTCTCGCCCATGATTGAGAACTGTAAAAAGTTGCGGACCGTGCTTGAATAACCGAAAATGTCGAAAGCATTTAAATTTTAAAATTAAATAATATAAATTAATTTACCATAGACATAAATATACATTAATGAAGGGAGGGCTTGATAATTTTAAGAGGGGGAGTTAATGTAAAGCTTTTTGAGAGGGCATATTTTTTATCTAGAGAGAGTGTGAATTAGAAAGGAAAAGTCGATTTATTTCTCGTGATTATATTTAATGGGTTTTAATAGCTTGTTTATATAATAAAATGGGTCTGATCTAATATTAGATCAGACCCATCTATCCTTATCTCTTTCCTTATCGAATCATTCAACAAATCCAAAAGGCCGCGGGACTCAGATAAAATTTAACTCCCAGGAGCAATCACACAATTATGTTTACAGCCGTTTTTCTATATAATGCCTCGCCTATGCCAGACAATATTAGAGTGTTTTTGTACAGATAGAGTGAACTAAGAAAGTGAGCGTCAGATGACAGTAAGGAAACTTTATAAAGTTTTGCGTTATTTGAATTGAATTTGGCTTTGCGATGTTTTTGCCGCTTGCCTTGCAACACTTATAAAAAGTTAAAAAAACATGTTTTTTTATCGTAACATATTTAAAAATGAAAATAAAATTTAATAAAAAATACACATTTAGAAAATTTCCTTTTTTGGAATTTTGATAGAACATTCTTTATTGGAATTAAGATAGAACATTCAAACCTATTTGTGCCCATTTTAATATGCTTACAGTCTTAAAATCCGATCCCTAATTATAACTCATAAAAATTTGAAATTTTTTAAATAAATAATTTATCGTAACATGTTTAAAAATGAAAATAAAATTTAATAAAAAATACACATTTAGAAATATGATAAAGTTCGTTTTAAAATAAATGATTAAAGTTAAAGGTACCCTTGAGAAAGATGTTTAATGGGGCAAAAAAAGTTCCAGTTTAGCTTACAAAAGAATTAAACTGGAATAAAAAAACCCCAGGTCAAAAAAATACAAATTTAAAAATATGATAAAGGTGAGTTTTAAAATAAATGATTAAAGTAAAGAAACCCTCGAGAAAGATGTTCCAATGGGGCAAAAAAAGTTCCAGTTTAGCTTACAAAAAAATTAAACTGGAATAAAAAAACCCCATGTCAATATAGTCGGATCTCGCTTGCATCACTCCATTGGTTATCAACGTTAAGCCTGCGTTAGACCCATGGAAATCGCAAAGAAAATCAAAATTCTATATTATAGGATTGCCATATTAATTACTCGTAATTATTGTTTCTATATTTGGTTGAAGAGTGTAATTAATATAAACTAGATAAATATGTAGGACGAACAAATAATTCAGTATATTATAGCGGCCAGACAGAGAGTGTCAAACGAGAATCAAGATCAAGACTTGTCTTGGTCCCATCTCTAGTTATACGGCAAATGCTCTCAATCTTATTCCTATCAATCACTTTCTAATCGAATGTGAGATCCGACTTGACGGAAATCAAAAAATTATAAACATGGAAAAATGAAAAAAATTAACTGTAATATCATAAAAATTTCAAAAAATTATACCGGAATCAATTTATAATACATAGCCAACATCATCCATCCCATCGCAAAAATATAAACTTTCAACACAATCCAAATAATGGCAAACCAAGGTCCACAATTTTCAGGGGTTGATGGTTCAGCTTTCGCTTTTCCCTTTCCCTTTTCTTTCCTTTTCTTTTTATCTCCTTCATGTAAAGAGCGAGTTGGTGTACCTAATGGTGTACGCATTGCGCGCTTTTTCCGTGAATAGACTTCATTCACAAAATTAAATGAGCGTTTCTTGCGAGGTTTACGCATCCCTTTACGTTCTTCAGTGTTGGCTACATAATGAAAAAATTAATACAACTAGTAATTTAGCATTTATAGTAAGATATTTACCGGAAGCTGAAGAGCGAATTTCTCCTCTATGTGGTGAAGCCGCATAGGGTTCATCCTGCATTTCATGTTGAGTTGATGTTTGACCTTGTTCAGACGGTGTTTGATAAGGTTTAACTAAATAATGAAAAATTAATACAATTAGTAAACTAGCATTTTTATAACCATTTGTTCCTTCTCTATTTTTGTTCCTCCTCCGAATTCCCTCTCTAAATGGTTCTCTATATGGTAAATCCGAATGGGGTTCATCTTGAATTTCAGTTTGAATTGATGTTTGCCCTTGTTCAGACGGTGTTTGATAAGGTTTAACTAAATAATGAAAAATTAATACAAATAGTAAACTAGCATTTTTATAACCATTTGTTCCTTCTCTATTTTTGTTCCTCCTCCGGATTCCCTCTCTAAATGGTTCTCTATATGGTAAATCCGAATGGGGTTCATCCTGCATTTCATGTGCAGTCGATGTTTGCCCTTGTTCAAATGATGGCTGATAAGAAAATACATCTTCATTGTTTTTAAATATTCCGGTAATTGGTGTATTTAACAAAACTTGAAGTATAGAAAATTATTATAAATTATTTATAGTATGCATATTTTCTCTAGAAAAATGGTTCTTCAAAGAAAATAGGGCTGTTTATTCTAAACGGTTGGATGAAAATGATCGCCTATTAAAATGATACAAATGCATTAAATACATATACGATTTACACAATTATAAACTTGTAACTTTTTATTGTACGATCAGACTCATTTTGAAAAAAATATCGAAACAAGTCAGTAAACCTTGCTGAATGTTGCCATTTTGGAGCATTACTTCTATCTCTTGAGACTTTTCTTCGTCACTAAGTCCATAATACAAATACAACCAAAATTCATTAATTTTAACGTTTGACTGTTCATGATTTTCTGTTCCAAAATTTTTGATGTTTTCAACTTCGTATTCAAACGACACTGAATTACGTACTTAATAATAATGGAGGTTAAATTAAATTTTACTATAATTTAGTAAAAAACTTTTAATGATCTCGCTTTCTAATGATAACAACTAGAAGAGTGATGTGTGGTTGAATGGCTTAAGTGGTGCGCTTCATCGTTAAGTTTATGACAAAGAGGGTCTCATAACAAAGGCCATGGATAATTGAGATCATTAGAAAGTCACTGTTTTGTATCTTACATATTGAACCTAACCAGAAAAGTATCAAAATGTTATATCGTTCTTAAACCTGCCTTTATTAATTATCTCATCAAACCAATTCAAAATACGTTCAAAATTGTCATATTCTTTTATGTTTTCTACAATAAATTGTGCAGATTCAGTAAATTGTATATAATGTTGACCATCATAATAACATATACGTTCCCGAAATATGCGCTTAGCCATTGGCAATGCAACATGTAGCAAATGTAAAAGACCATGGAATGTGTAGAGGGACAAGGATAATACACGCAATTCATGATCAGGGTTTGATTCTCTTGATAATTACATATTAGATTAAATTTATTATGGTCAATTTTAGTTTTATAATATTATTATTAAAAATAACGGTCAACTCAGGTCCGACCAAGTATTAGTGATTTTTACTAAAGAAGGTTAAAAGTGATTTGACGATTTTTAGATTAAGATAGAATATAAGGTTATATTTTTATTTAAATTATAACCTTGAAATTATATTCTCAGCAAATAATGGTTTTGACATTAGTAGATTTTCGAAATTCTCAATTACATTCTTTGTACTTGTTAAAATTCTTTCTCCATAATTAAATACGTTATCAGTATTACTACTTATGCCATCTATTAATTTTTGAAAAGAATCTCTTTGTTCATAGATTTCTTTTGTAGACTCGTTAAGGCTTGTCAAATCTCCGATTTCAAACAAATTCTCCAAAAACTTGAACAAAATATCAAGATAAAAACCGCCATTTTTAGTTGCACTGATGTATATGTTGTATAGATAATTTGTGGCATTAGATACTCTAATGTTTCCATTCAAGAAAATTTTGACCATTTGAAATTCTCTCATTAGATTTTCTTTCCAAATCTGATCCATCCAATATAATCTTTATTTAATATAATATTTATTAAAAATCGAATCGTTTCCTTAACACAGAATTAATGCGTCATTTTAATATTTAAGAAAGTTATAGCCGGTCAAAATGGCCATTACTAAAAGATTTGGGTACACCCCATTATATTGCCGCCCGGTATACTGCCGCAAAAATGTATTATTATTTTGGCGGGGGATGTTACTAGGTGACAGGGCATGTTGTTCCAATGACGGGGGATGTTGACCCAATGACGGGGGATATTGACCCAATGACGGGGGATGTTGACCCAATGACGGGGGATATTGACCCAATGACGGGGGATGTTAATACACTGTAACAAAATGATAGCGCCACCGAGTTTTTATCAATATCTCACCAAATATGTAACGAATCAGTTTCAAATTTTGGTGGAATATATTTAAGGATATTATGTATCAATAATGAAAAGATTTTTTGTTACACTCAAAAGTTCAAATTTATTGTTATAAAATTTTTCAAAAAATTGCAACAAACTTTTCCTTTTCAATATTGATACATAATATCCTTACCTATATTCTGACGAAATTTGAAACATATCCGTTTCATATTTGGTGAGATATTGATATAAAACTAGGTGGCGCTATCATTTTGTTACAGAGTTAAGTGAAGGTATAGTGGCCTGCTCCCAATGGAAGCATTAATTATAAAATCAAATTTTATTACTCGTTGTGTCTATGCAGAACAGTAGGGCAGACTTCATTTATCCATTTATACAAATTATCAAAAATTCCATTCATTTGAAATGTTCCTCCAACATGTGTAGGGTAAGCATTAAATTCAATTTGTTCAAAGTTTGTAAACAAATCGCTGGATTCTTAAGATTAAAAAATACAAATTAAGACATTTTTGTCCAATATTTTTCCACATTTGAATATTTAGACGGGCTATTTGAATCTTTTTTACGACGGGAAATTATGACAGGCAATTATAACGGTCATTTATGGCTATTCCGCATATCTCAACAAAACATTGCAAATTATGACATACAATTCTTATAAGAGATTGCACCGAAACTAGATCTCGAACAATATCTCGGTTATCGAGATCGAGATTTTTAAGATATCAATTCTTTACGACCCTTTCAGCCGTTACGATCGACCCTTTCAGCCGCTAAATATAAAAATGTTTCTACCTATTTCGAAGGCTCTGAAGAAAATTTGATTGATGTAATGAAAACCGTAAAAACTGATAACTTCTTTAATTCTTTCCAAAATATTTTTTCTATCATAACCCAAATATTTTATGTTCGCAGATGATGATTCTGCATTAAACCCCATCATTGTAAAATATATAAATTCTTCCGAAACAATGGAAATAATTAAATTTTCATCAATTTTTCTTCGATCATAAGCAGTGACTTGTCTTTTCATCGCTAATAAACTAGAAATTATAATTATGTAAGCCTCACAATATAAGCACGGAAAATATGCTCTGATCAAGGCATAACCTTGTGAGGCCCCAATTATGAATAATTATAAATCTTTGATTTCTCTTTTATAGAGGGTTTCGCTTATATTCATGTAGGTTCTAATTTTATATTGTTTAATTTTTTAGGTTTAACTTCTTAAGCTTTTAGGTACCCCCTTAAGCTTTTAAGTCTGCTAGATGAATCATCCTTACCAGGGCTGGGCTTATATCGCACTTTCGCGCTTCGCATCTTTCGCATTCTCGCATTTTTTGGCGCGAAATGTACCGCATTTCGCTTTTATTTTTGGATTTTTATGAACAAATTTCGCAATTTCGATTTTCACATCCTTCGCATTCTCGCATTTTTAGCGCGAAAAGTTTCGCATTTCGCATTTCGTTTTTTATTTTATATTAAGCCTAGCCCTGATCCTTACATTCTCAAACAAAGTAACTCTTGGATGTTTACCTGCATCCAGCTTGAATCATTAAGTAATGATTGGAATATCCTTCAATAAATAAACTGTAATAATTAATATTCAGTTCATTATCACACATACGAGACCAGTGGTATGAATCAAAATGTGATGAGAATGATGTAAATCTCTCTTTAAATTTTCCCAAAATAGTCTAAATTTTATTATATTAAGCAATAATTTATTATATTTTAGCTTTAATTATTATTATATTAAGCAATTTTACTTTATTTATTTGATGTTGTTGGTATGTTCCATCAAATCGACTATAGAGAAATTTTAATTCATTTTTTTGAAACTCTTTTCTCAATTTTTTAAAATTGAGAAACTCATTTGCTCCGGAAAGAATTTCTGTCAACTTGTATATAAGACGAAGTTCCTGCAAAGAGTTATTTCTTAGTGTTGGGTTACATTTTGACGGAATGGACAGTAAAAACCCAGTTCAGTCTTATTTTAGCAAAACTCGATTTATTGTATCGTAACTGTGTCCAAATTTGTTATATTTGACTCATCTCGACGAGCTCTTCCGAATGCGCTGTACATACCAGGGGTGTGCCGAAAGTGATTTTAAAAAGCGAAAGACGAAAGGCGAAACTTGCACACTCCTGGTACATACATATATTCGTATTATTTTCCTAACAATGAGCTTCCATTTATGATTTTTGACCATTTCGAGCCCTATATCTTAGCCCAAATGTGTTCCACGGACTAATTTTTGTGTATTCGACCTATTAGCCATGTCATTTATCCGGTAACTGCAGTTTTATATTAATATCATTCCACCTAACAATAATTTAAAAATGTTCAGAAATAGCCTACTTATGAGTACTAAACCCCAATTTAAAAATTTTTACTGTACATCAGTGCTCTGCGTTGAAGCCATTAGAAGAAAATAGTTGCGTCGCACATTTCGAGTAACTTCTACTTCATCTGACTCATCCTCTAGGATTCGCTCATTTATAACCCATCCTT
Source organism: Meloidogyne enterolobii (assembly GCA_963681835.1). NCBI lineage: Eukaryota > Metazoa > Nematoda > Chromadorea > Rhabditida > Meloidogynidae > Meloidogyne > Meloidogyne enterolobii. Next base: position 41,415 of record CAVMJV010000283.1, read on the forward strand.
TTCCAAACAAATAGGGATTTTTAGATTTAACAAATCTTATCGATTCAACCGCCAGAAATATTGGTTTTGTCAATAAAAATGCTCTCATAAAATTTTTGAAAATGTCGATGTGAACTTTATCTTTAAATTAATAAACTATAATTTGCAATTTCGCTAAATTTTGACTGTTTTGCTCGTTTCGTAGCGAGACAATTATATAATAACTTAGAGCTGAAGGCGGAGGCAGAAGCTCATTTTAGTTATATTTTGCTTCACTATAACGTGACTCTATTCTATTATTTTATGCACTAGCAGAGGGGGTCGCCCTTCGGGCGAGCACCTTCCGCTAGCAAAATTCTAAACATTACAATTCTAAACCTTTATCAACTATTAACTAAGTTTTCAACCATTAACTATTAATATCTATGTCAACTATTAACTATTAGCTAAGATTTTCAACTTTCACTATTAACTATTAATATCTATTTCAACTAATCAATCTTCAACTATTAACTATTAACAATGATTCAACTATTAATTAAGATTTTCAACTTTTACTATTAACTTTTAATATCTATTTCTCTACTATTAACTATCAATTTTCAACTATCAATTTTCAATTAACTATTAATAATGATTCAACTATTAACTATCAATCTTCAATTATTAACATTGATTCAACTATTAACTAATATTTTGAACTTGCAATTATTAATATCTATGTCAATTATTAACAAAGATTTTCAACTTTCACTATTACCTATTAATATCTATTTTTCAACTATTAACTATCAATTTTCAACTATTAACTATGTCACTCATCTATATCAATCATTACCGTTTTTCCACTCATTGTGGGACCGTTTTCTCAAGCCTATTGAACACTATATTCTTTTTTCTATTGACGGGCTCTTTTATCTTGTTTATTGACGAATCCTTTTCTCAAACTATTTGACAGACACTTGTCTCTTGCTTGTTGCTCGAAATCTCTACTTCCCACTATTGTCGACCCTTTTCACCCATTTACGGGACTCTTTTCGCTCACCATTATTCCAATCATTTCCAGACCCTTTTCACCCAGTCACGGGACCCTCACCCAGTTACGGGACCCTTTTTGCTCAACATTATTCCAACCATTTCCAGTACTCTACTTTACTACTACTCTACTTTAATAGTTAATAGTAAAAGAACTTTTTTACTATATATACTACAACTGTTAGTTAATAGTTAATAGTAAAAGAACTTTTTACTATATATGCTACAACTGTTAGTTAATAGTAAAAGAACTTTTTTACTATATATACTACAACTGTTATACTACAACTGTTAGTCACTCTAGTACTATCAACTATTTAGTGTCACTCAATGACAAACTCTAGGACTATCAACTATTTAGCATCACGCTATGTCAACCTTGCTAGTACTATCAATCTCACAATGCTAAACTATCTAGTATCAATCACACAATCAACTATCTAGTATCACACAATGTAAACTCTAGTACTTTCAGCTATTCAGTATCACATAATATTAAACAATCTAGGACTATCAACTATATAGTATCTCAATGTATCAAACTATCTAGGACTATCAACTACTTAGTATCTCACTGTATCAAACTATCAGGGACAATCAACTACTTAGTATCTCTGTGTCAAACTATCTAGGACCATTAACTATTTAGTATCGCATTGTCTAACACAAAATCCTAACTTTAATTATGTTAAGAGACAAACCTCACAAAAATTAACCACCGGTTGGACACTCGTTGCTTAAATAAAATATCAGCACTGAAAACCAACAATTTGACACTAAATTTGGGTAAAATTCCGTCATATCACCCGGAAACCGATTCAGACAAATGATATGTCATTCGAAAGATCTCGCCGAGCTGAGTCGAACGACACCAAAATTAGCTTCGGGACTCACCTGTGGGCCGAGATATAGGTCCCCGAAAATCGAAAAACCAAAGGGGGGAGTAAGCTCAATTTTGGGGTGAAAAATTCGAATATGCAAGTTATACCTCATTCGAAAGAGCTTGTCGAGCTGAGTCGAATGAGACCAAAATCAACGAAATTCGACTTGATTTGACAAAGTTATGATCGTTTCTTTTAGCTCCTTACCTATGGTCTCCGAGGAAGTTTTTGCTGCTTCGGAGGCCCCAGGTATGTCCAGAGTAAGAGAGAGAGAAATAGGTTTATGTTACGAGCCCAGACCCAGCGCCCGTAGACTCCCCGCGAGGCGCGTGCCGCAAAACCCCGCGCGAAGCGCGGGGTTTTGCACAAGCGCCTCGCCGATGCCCCATAGGTTTACGTGACCATTTTGAGCCTCTTTATCTCGGCTCAGAATAAAGATCTCGAGCTGATTTTGGTGTCATTCAACTCAGCTCGAGGAGCTCTTTCGAATGAGCTATCATTCAAAAAATCGAATTTTTCACCCCAAAATTTGAGCTTACTCCCCCCTATGGTTTTTCGATTTTCAGGGACCTATATCTCGGCCCATAGTTGAGTCCCGAAGCTAATTTTGGTGTCGTTCGACTCAGCTCGGCGAGATCTTTCGAATGACATATCATTTGTCTGAATCGGTTTCCGGGTGATATGACGGAATTTTTCCTAAATTTGTTTAAATAATAGATTGTTTTGATTTTGAATCTAAAAACAATTTTTAAATAAAACAAATTTTAACAGATAAAAAAACAAAACAATCAAATCAAAACACATCTTAAATACAATTGACAAACAAAAAAAACAAAAAATTGCCAAAAAAAAATAAAAAAAAAATAAAAAAATTACAGCAAAAAAACAAAACAACTTCTAAAAAATTCACATTCTTTCTTTACTTCTCTAAATACACACTATTTTTAATTTTGGGATATTTTGTCATTTTTAATTAAAAAATAAACACAACGCCAAACACAGCAAAATTCAAAGCTGCGGACAGACAAACATTATTCTAAAATTATATATAGGATGTTTACACAAAAAATTAAATATTTTACCTTCAACAAAGCCGCGTGGTTTTTCATCCACCACGATGGAATATTTTGTGTATATCCCATTTACACATTCAACATATGCATTGACATTTAACATCATTTCTCTGCCCATATTTTCTTCAAAAATTAACCTTTCGCTGGATTGCACCTTTAAAAGAAATTATAGGGCTCCTGATAATCTTAATATATCCTGAATAATCTTAATATATAAATTACTTGATCGCTTTCGAATAGATCGGCTTTGAATTCTTTGCAATAGTCAAGAATACCACCAAAACGGTAGTGGTCATTAAATAGTGCAAGTCCGTTGAACAAATGATGAAGCGATTTCAATGGTTCATCGTGGTGTTCAGTCGGTAAATATTTTTCCAACAATTTCTTTACTTGTAATCGTATTGAATCGTTTAGATTGTGTTGGGCATCACAAAAATGTTTGAAGGAAAACAGAATGAAAATTAAGGAGAGGATGGGTATTTTTAGGGGAAATGTTGTTGAAATGAAAAAGCATTTTCGATGCTTCATTTCTGAAATTTAATTTTATAAAATCAAAATTTTAGAAAAATGGCAGGAGGGAAAGGTATGAGGATTCTCATGCACGCCTTTGTAACGTCAACTCTCATGTATAGGGAATACTTTATAATTTTTGCGTTATTTGGATTAAATTTGGCTTTGAGATCGCCCATGAGTGAGACTTGCAAAAAGTTGCGGACTTTCTTGAAAAACCGAAAAATGCATAAATAATTTAAATTTTAAAAATATATAAAATTTATAAATTTAACATTGAATAAAATGTACGTTAATGAAGGGAGGGCTTAATAATTTTTAAGGGGGAGTTTATGTAAAGCTTTTTGAGAGGGCTCTCCATCTATATAGAGAGAGTGTGAATTAGAGAGTGTGAATTATATAGAGAGAGTGTGAATTCATTTCTAAAATTTAATTTTACAACTTGGAATTAAAACATAAAAGCCGGAAAGATTAGCCGGAAATGTTTGGGAACAGAGTCAGACATTTTATAATAGGTTCCGGCATATTTTTCTTGCACCATTATAATGTTGAAAAAAAGCTCAAAAACACAAATTAGGCCAGTACCGTGTTCCTACATAGGATATAACGCCAACTCTCTTTTTTAGGGAATAATTTATAACAGTTTTGCGTTATTTGGATTAACTATTGGCTTTGCGATTTTTTGCCGCATGCTCTCGCCCATGATTGAGAACTGTAAAAAGTTGCGGACCGTGCTTGAATAACCGAAAATGTCGAAAGCATTTAAATTTTAAAATTAAATAATATAAATTAATTTACCATAGACATAAATATACATTAATGAAGGGAGGGCTTGATAATTTTAAGAGGGGGAGTTAATGTAAAGCTTTTTGAGAGGGCATATTTTCTATCTAGAGAGAGTGTGAATTAGAGAGGAAAAAGTCGATTTATTTCTCGTGATTATATTTATTGGGTTTTAATGGCTTGTTTATATAATAAAGATGGGTCTGATCTAATATTAGATCAGACCCATCTATCCTTATCTCTTTCCTTATCGAATCATTCAATGAATCCAAAGGCCGCGGGACTCAGTTAAAATTTAATTCGCAGGAGCAAACACACAATTATGTTTACAGTCGTTTTTCTATATAATGCCTCGCCTATGCCAGACAATATTAGAGTGTTTTTCTACAGATAGAGTGAATTAAGAAAGTGAGCGTCAGATGACAGTAAGGAAACTTTATAAAGTTTTGCGTTATTTGAATTGAATTTGGCTTTGCGATGTTTTTGCCGCTTGTCTTGCAACACTTATAAAAATTAAAAAAACATGTTTTTTTATCGTAACATGTTTAAAAATGAAAATAAAATTTAATAAAAAAATACAAATTTAGAAAATTTCCTTTTTTGGAATTTTGATAGAACATTCAAACCTATTTGTGCCCATTTTAATATGCTTACAGTCTTAAAATCCGATCCCTAATTATAACTCATAAAAATTTGAAATTTTTTAAATAAATAATTTATCGTAACATGTTTAAAAATGAAAATAAAATTTAATAAAAAATACAAATTCAGAAATAAAGATAAAGGTTGTTTTAAAATAAATGATTAAAGTTAAAGGTACCCTTGAGAAAGATGTTTTGATGGGGCAAAAAAAGTTCCAGTTTAGCTTACAAAAAACTCAAACTGGAATAAAAAAACCCCATGCCGGAAAAGTCGGATCTCGCTTGCATCACTCCATTGGTTATCAACGTTAAGCCTGCGATAGACCCATGGAAATCGCTAAGAAAATCAAAATTCTATATTATAGGATTACTGAAAAGTATTGCCATACTAAGTGTAATTAATAAAAACAGGATAAATATGTTAGGACAGACAAGTGTCGTACGAGAATCAAGAGCCCGGAAAATTCTCGATATCGATAACCGAGATTCGTCTCGATCCAGTAAAAAATTTTTCTGATCTTATTCCTATCAATCACTTTCTAATCGAATGTGAGATCCGACTTGACGGAAATCAAAAAATTATAAACATGGAAAAATGAAAAAATTTGAAAATATATAATGTAATATCATAAAAATTTCAAAATAATTATACCGGAATCAATTTATAATACATAGCCAACATCATCCATCCCATTGCAAAAATATAAACTTTCAACAAAATCCAAATAATGGCAAACCAAGGTCCACAATTTTCAAGTGTTAACGGTTCATCTTCATCCTCGTCTTCCGCTTTTCCTTTTTCTTTTTTGGTCCTTTTCTTTTTATGTCCATCCTTCGCTTTTTCTTTTTTATTGTCCTTCTTTTTCCCCTCATGTGAAGAGCCAGATTGAGTACCTACCGTTGTACGCATTGCGCGCTTTTTGCGGGAATAAAGTTCATTCAAGGAATTAACTGAGCGTTTCTTGCGAAGAATATTACAATTACACTTATGCATGGATTTCGTTACTTCAGGGCTAGCTAAATAATGAAAAATTAATATAACTAGTAATTTAGCATTTATAAAACGATTTTTACATGAAGCTGAAGTGTGAGTTCCTCCACTTTGTGGTGAAGCCGCATAGGGTTCATCCTGAATTTCATGTGCAGTTGATGTTTGCCCTTGTTCAGACGGTGTTTGATAAGGTTTAACTAAATAATGAAAAATTAATACAACTAGTAAACTAGCATTTTTATAACCATTTGTTCCTTCTCTATTTTTGTTCCTCCTCCGAATTCCCTCTCTAAATGGTTCTCTATATGGTAAATCCGAATGGGGTTCATCTTGAATTTCAGTTTGAATTGATGTTTGCCCTTGTTCAGACGGTGTTTGATAAGGTTTAACTTAATAATGAAAAATTAATACAACTAGTAAACTAGCATTTTTATAACCATTTGTTCCTTCTCTATTTTTGTTCCTCCTTCAAATTCCCTCTCTAAATGGTTCTCTATATGGTAAATCCGAATGGGGTTCATCTTGAATTTCAGTTTGAATTGATGTTTGCCCTTGTTCAAATGATGGCTGATAAGAAAATACATCTTCATTGATATCAAATATTCCGGTAATTGGAGTATTGAACAAAACTTGAAGTATAGAAAATTATTTATATGTTGTATTTTCTCTAGAAAATGGTTCCCTCCAGAAAATAGGGCTGTCTTTTTTAAAGTATGGATTAATCTGATAGCCTGCTAAAAGGATACAACTCGATAAATGCATCAAGTATATAATTTCAACAATTATAGACTTGTAACTATTTAATGCCCGATCAGACTTGATCTATCATTTTCAAAATCTATCATTTTTTCAGTAAACCTTGCTGAATGTTGCCATTTTGGAGCATTACTTCTATCTCTTGAGACTTTTCTTCGTCACTAAGTCCATAATACAAATACAACCAAAATTCATTAATTTTAACGTTTGATTGTTCATGATTTTCTGTTCCAAAATTTTTGATGTTTTCAACTTCGTATTCAAACGACTCTGAATTGCGTACTTAATATTAAACGAAGTTAAATTAAATTTTACTATAATCGTTAAGTTTATGACAAAGAGGGTCTCATAACAAAGGCCATGGATAATTGAGATCATTAGAAAGTCACTGTTTTGTATCTTACATATTGAACCTAACCAGAAAAGTATCAAAATGTTATATCGTTCTTAAACCTGCCTTTATTAATTATCTCATCAAACCAATTTACAATGTGGTACCCATCGTCATTTTCTTTTATGTTTTCTTTAATTAATTGTGAAGATTCTGTAAATTGTATATAATGTTGACTATCATAATAACATTTACGTTCCCGAAATATACTTTTAGCCATTGGCAATGCAACATGTAGCAAATGTAAAAGACCATGGAATGTGTAGAGGGACAAGGCTATTACACGCAATTCTTGATCAGGTGTTGATTCTCTTGATAATTACATATTAGATTAAATTTATTATGGTCAATTTTACAGTTTTATAATATTACTATTAAAAATAACGTTCAACTCAGGTCCGACCAAGTATTAGTGATTTTTACTAAAAAAGGTTAAAAGTGATTTGACGAGATTTGACGACTTTTAGATTAAGATAGAATATAAGATTATATTTTCATTTAAATTATAACCTTGAAAATATATTCTCAGCAAATAATGGTTTTGAAATTAATAGATTTTCGAAATTCTCCATTACATTTTTTGTACTTAATAAAATTCTTTTTCCATAATTAAATACGTCATCAGTCGGACTGCTTATGCCATATATTAATTTTTGAAAAGAATCTCTTTCTTCATAAATTTCTTTTGTAGACTCGTTAAGGCTTGTTAAATCTCCGATTTCAAACAAATTCTCCAAAAACTTGAACAAAATATCAACATAAAACCCGCCATTCTCAGTTACACTGATATATATGTTGTATAGATAATTTGTGGCATTAGACTCTCTAATGTTTCCATTAAAGAAAATTTTGACAATTTGAAATTCTCTCATTAGATTTTCTTTCCAAATTTGATCCATCCAATATAATCTTTATTTAATATAATATTTATTAAAAATCGAATCGTTTCGAACTTCAACAAAAATCGAACTTCAACAAGATATCTACATAAAAACCGCCATTATTGGTTGCACTTGTGTATATGTTGATTAGAAAATTTATGGGTTCACCATCCCACACTCTAATGTTTCCATTAAAGAAAATTTTGACCATTTCAAGTTCTCTCATTAGATTTTCTTTCCAAATCTGATCCATCCAATATAATCTTTATTTAATATAATTATTAAGAATCGAATCGTTTCTTTAACACAGAATCAATGCGTTATTTTAAAATTTAAGAAAGTTATAGCCGATCAAAATGGCCATTACTAAAAAATTTGGGTACACCCCATTATACCTCCGCCCAGCATACCGCGCCCATTATACCGCCGCAAAAATTTATTATTTTGGCGGGGATGTTAACAAGTGAAGGGAGATGTTGAACAATCGACGGGGTATGTTGTTCGAAGTCCCCCTTTGACGGACCAACTTCCCCCGTCATTGGAACAACATCCCCCGTCACTTGTTAACATCCCCCGGCAAAATAATAAAAAATTTTTGCGGCGGTATAATGGGCGGCGGTATAGTGTCCTGCTCCCAAAAAATTTAGCCTCAATGGAGGCATTAATTATAAAATCAAATTTTATTACTCGTTGTGCAGAACAACAGGGCAGACTTCATTTATCCATTTATACAAATTATCAAAAATTCCATTCATTTGAAACGTTCCTCCAGCATGCGTAGGGTAAGCATTAAATTCAATTTGTTCAAAGTTTGTAAACAAATCGCTGGATTCTTAAGATTAAAAAATACAAATTAAGACATTTTTGTCCAAAATTTTTCCACATTTGAATATTTAGACGGGCTATTTGAATCTTTTTTACGACGGGTCAATATGACGGGCATTTATGGCTATTCCGTTTATCTTAACAAAACATTGCAAATTATGACATACAATTCTTATAAGCGATCGCACCGAAACTAGATCTCGAACAATATCTCGGTTATCGAGATCACTATCGAGATCGAGATGTCCGTCTCTAGTTTTTATGCTAAAAATAAAAATGTTTCTACCAATTTCGAAGGCTCTGAAGAAAATTTGATTGATGAAATTAAAACGGTAAATATTAATAACTTCTTTAATATTTTCCGAAATTTGGTTTCTTTCATAATCCGAATAGTTTATGAACGTAGTTGATGATTCTGCATTAAACCCCATCATTGTAAAATATATAAATTCTTCCGAAACTATGGAAATAATTAAATTTTCATCAATTTTTCTTCGATCATAAGCAGTGACTTGTCTTTGCATCGCTAATAAACTGAAAATTATAATTATGTAAGCCTCACAATATAAGCACGGAAAATATGCTCTGATCAAGGCATAACCTTGTGAGGCCCCAATTATGAATAATTATAAAACTCTGATTTCTCTTTTATAGAGGGTTCTCTTACATTTATGTAGGTTCTAATTTTAGATTGTTTAATATTTTAGGTTAAACTCTTAAGCTTTTAGGTACCCCCTTAAGCTTTTAAGTCTGCTAGATGAATCATCCTTACATTCTCAAATAAAGTAACTCTTGAATGTTTACCTGCATCCAGCTTGAATCATTAAGTAATGATTGGAATATCCCTCAATAAATAAACTGTAATAATTAATATTCAGTTCAATATCACACATACGAGACCAGTGGTATGAATAATAATCTGATGGGAATGATGTAAATCTCTCTTTGAATTTTCTCAGAATAGTCTAAATTATTATTATATTAACCAATAATTTATTATATTTTAGCTTTAATTATTATATTAAGCAATTTTACTTTATTTATTTGATGTTGTTGGTATGTTCCATCAAATCGACTATAGAGAAATTTTAATTCATTTTTTTGAAACTCTTTTCGCAATTTTTTGAAGTTGAGAAACTCATTTGCTCCGGAAAGAATTTCTGTCAATTTGTATATAAGACGAAGTTCCTGCAAAGAGTTATTTTTGATTGTCGGTTACTTTTTGAAGGAATGGACAGTAAAAAGTCAGTTAGTAAACTAGATTTACTCTTTGTATCGTGACTATGTCCGAATTTGTTATTTGTGACTCATCTAGACGAGCTCTTCCGAATGAGCCTCTTTTTTTAATTTTTTTCTAACAATGAGCTTCCATTTATGATTTTTGACCATTTCGAGCCCTATATCTAAGCCCAAAGGTGTTTTTACGGACTAATTTTTGTGTATTCGACTTAACCGCCATGTCATTTATCCGGTAACAGCAGTTTTATATTAATATCATTCCACCTAACAATAATTTAAAAATGTTCAAAAATAGCCTACTTATGAGTACTAAACCCCAGTTTAAAAATTTTTACTGTACATCAGTGCTCTGCGTTGAAGCCATTAGAAGAAAATAGTTGCGTCGCACATTTCGAGTAACTTCTACTTCATCTGACTCATCCTCTAGGATTCGCTCATTTATAACCCATCCTTTTCCAAACAAATACGGATTTTTAGTTTTAACAAATCTTATCGATTCAACCGCCAGAAATATTGGTTTTGTCAATAAAAATGCTCTCATAAAATTTTTGAAAATGTCGATGTGAACTTTATCTTTAAATTAATAAAATATAATTTGCAATTTCGCTAAATTTTCACTGTTTCGCTCGTTTCGTAGCGAGACAATTATATAATAACTTAGAGCTGAAGGCGGAGGCAGAAGCTCATTTTAGTTATATTTTGCTTCACTATAACGTGACTCTATTCTATTATTTTATGCATGTTTACCCAAAAAATTAAATATTTTACCTTCAACAAAGCCGCGTGGTTCTTTATCCACCACGATGGAATATTTTGTGTATATTCCATTTACACATTCAACATATGCATTGACATTTAACATCATTTCTCTGTCCATATTTTTTTCAAAATTTAACCTTTCGCTGGATTGCACCTTTAAAAGAAATTATAGGGCTCCTGATAATCTTAATATATCCTGAATAATCTTAATATATAAATTACTTCTTGACCGCTTTCGAATAGATCGGCTTTGAATTCTTTGCAATAGTCAAGAATACCACCAAAACGGTAGTGGTCATTAAATAGTGCAAGTCCGTTGAACAAATTTTGAAGCGATTCCAATGGATTTTTGTCCGATTCAGTCGGCAAATATTTTTCCAACAAATTCTTTACTTGTAATCGTATTGAATTGTTTAGATTGTGTTGTCGTTGCGCATCACAAAAAATATTTTTGAAGGAAAACAAAATGAAAATTAGGGAAAAGACGAAAAGTTTTAGGGGAAATTTTTTGAAATGAGAAAGCACTTAGTCTTCTTCATTTCTAAAATTATAAATTTTACAAATTAAAATTTGCGTATTTAATAAATTCTTATTGGGCGTTTTTATTTAAAAATTTTGTAATCTCAAGTCGATTCCTATAAAATTACATCCTCAATTAAAAAATTCCTTTATTGTAGGCTAGTTAAAACTTGCGAATAAAAAGTTGTGGACATTGCCTGTGAATATAAAGGCTTATTAGTGATATGTTAGTGATAAAAATTATTTAAATGAATGCTAAATGGGTGAAGACTTCCACTTAAATATACATACATAAAACGCCTCCCATTTCTTTAATTTTAGGGGAGGCATCTTTGCGCAACTTTTATTGAAGGGGGAGGGATTTGTCGTTTATACAAAGCGAATGATTAGAGAGACAACACAAATAAAGGAAAGCATATAGGGAAGGATGCTCAATGCTAAGATTTGTGGCCATAAATGCGTAAAATGGGGAAGACAGCTTCATAAAAATTTAAAAAAAATTTTTAAAAAGCGAGTGATTAAAAAGCGAGTGATTAAAGCGAGTGATTAAAAATTTAAAAGCGAGTGATTAAAATTTAGATAGGGAATCGTTTTGATAGAATGTATGTGAGGGGTGTCGTTGTAGAGAGAAAATCTTTGTAATCAATTTAATTAACGTGGATTTTATTTATAAATTTTTAAAAAGAAAGGGCATATATGTATATGACAAAAACTCGTGTCCACAAAAAAATAAAAATGTTTTTAAAAAATTTTAGAGGGAGCGAGTGATTAAAATTTAGATAGGGAATCGTTTTGATAGAATGTATGTGAGGGGTGTCGTTGTAGAGAGAAAATCTTTGTAATCAATTTAATTAACGTGGATTTTATTTATAAATTTATAAAAAGAAAGGGCATATATGTATATGACAAAAACTCGTGTCCACAAAAAAATAAAAATGTTTTTAAAAAATTTTAGAGGGAGCGAGTGATTAAAATTTAGATAGGGAATCGTTTTGATAGAATGTATGTGAGGGGTGTCGTTGTAGAGAGAAAATCTTTGTAATCAATTTAATTAACGTGGATTTTATTTATAAATTTTTAAAAAGAAAGGGCATATATGTATATGACAAAAACTCGTGTCCACAAAAAAATAAAAATGTTTTTAAAAAATTTTAGAGGGAGCGAGTGATTAAAATTTAGATAGGGAATCGTTTTGATAGAATGTATGTGAGGGGTGTCGTTGTAGAGAGAAAATCTTTGTAATCAATTTAATTAACGTGGATTTTATTTATAAATTTTTAAAAAGAAAGGGCATATATGTATATGACAAAAACTCGTGTCCACAAAAAAATAAAAATGTTTTTAAAAAATTTTAGAGGGAGCGAGTGATTAAAATTTAGATAGGGAATCGTTTTGATAGAATGTATGTGAGGGGTGTCGTTGTAGAGAGAAAATCTTTGTAATCAATTTAATTAACGTGGATTTTATTTATAAATTTTTAAAAAGAAAGGGCATATATGTATATGACAAAAACTCGTGTCCACAAAAAAATAAAAATGTTTTTAAAAAATTTTAGAGGGAGCGAGTGATTAAAATTTAGATAGGGAATCGTTTTGATAGAATGTATGTGAGGGGTGTCGTTGTAGAGAGAAAATCTTTGTAATCAATTTAATTAACGTGGATTTTATTTATAAATTTTTAAAAAGAAAGGGCATATATGTATATGACAAAAACTCGTGTCCACAAAAAAATAAAAATGTTTTTAAAAAATTTTAGAGGGAGCGAGTGATTAAAATTTAGATAGGGAATCGTTTTGATAGAATGTATGTGAGGGGTGTCGTTGTAGAGAGAAAATCTTTGTAATCAATTTAATTAACGTGGATTTTATTTATAAATTTTTAAAAAGAAAGGGCATATATGTATATGACAAAAACTCGTGTCCACAAAAAAATAAAAATGTTTTTAAAAAATTTTAGAGGGAGCGAGTGATTAAAATTTAGATAGGGAATCGTTTTGATAGAATGTATGTGAGGGGTGTCGTTGTAGAGAGAAAATCTTTGTAATCAATTTAATTAACGTGGATTTTATTTATAAATTTTTAAAAAGAAAGGGCATATATGTATATGACAAAAACTCGTGTCCACAAAAAAATAAAAATGTTTTTAAAAAATTTTAGAGGGAGCGAGTGATTAAAATTTAGATAGGGAATCGTTTTGATAGAATGTATGTGAGGGGTGTCGTTGTAGAGAGAAAATCTTTGTAATCAATTTAATTAACGTGGATTTTATTTATAAATTTTTAAAAAGAAAGGGCATATATGTACATATGTATATGACAAAAACTCGTGTCTACAAAAAATAAAAATGTTTTTAAAAAATTTTAGAGGGAGCGAGTGATTAAAATTTAGATAGGGAATCGTTTTGATAGAATGTATGTGAGGGGTGTCGTTGTAGAGAGAAAATCTTTGTAATCAATTTAATTAACGTGGATTTTATTTATAAATTTTTGAAAAGAAAGGGCATATATGTATATGACAAAAACTCGTGTCCACAAAAAAATAAAAATGTTTTTAAAAAATTTTAGAGGGAGCGAGTGATTAAAATTTAGATAGGGAATCGTTTTGATAGAATGTATGTGAGGGGTGTCGTTGTAGAGAGAAAATCTTTGTAATCAATTTAATTAACGTGGATTTTATTTATAAATTTTTAAAAAGAAAGGGCATATATGTATATGACAAAAACTCGTGTCCACAAAAAAATAAAAATGTTTTTAAAAAATTTTAGAGGGAGCGAGTGATTAAAATTTAGATAGGGAATCGTTTTGATAGAATGTATGTGAGGGGTGTCGTTGTAGAGAGAAAATCTTTGTAATCAATTTAATTAACGTGGATTTTATTTATAAATTTTTAAAAAGAAAGGGCATATATGTACATATGTATATGACAAAAACTCGTGTCTACAAAAAATAAAAATGTTTTTAAAAAATTTTAGAGGGAGCGAGTGATTAAAATTTAGATAGGGAATCGTTTTGATAGAATGTATGTGAGGGGTGTCGTTGTAGAGAGAAAATCTTTGTAATCAATTTAATTAACGTGGATTTTATTTATAAATTTTTAAAAAGAAAGGGCATATATGTACATATGTATATGACAAAAACTCGTGTCCACAAAAAAATAAAAATGTTTTTAAAAAATTTTAGAGGGAGCGAGTGATTAAAATTTAGATAGGGAATCGTTTTGATAGAATGTATGTGAGGGGTGTCGTTGTAGAGAGAAAATCTTTGTAATCAATTTAATTAACGTGGATTTTATTTATAAATTTTTAAAAAGAAAGAGCATATATGTATATGACAAAAACTCGTGTCCACAAAAAAATAAAAATGTTTTTAAAAAATTTTAGAGTGAGCGAGTGATTAAAATTTAGATAGGGAATCGTTTTGATAGAATGTATGTGAGGGGTGTCGTTGTAGAGAGAAAATCTTTGTAATCAATTTAATTAACGTGGATTTTATTTATAAATTTTTAAAAAGAAAGGGCATATATGTATATGACAAAAACTCGTGTCTACAAAAAATAAAAATGTTTTTAAAAAATTTTAGAGGGAGCGAGTGATTAAAATTTAGATAGGGAATCGTTTTGATAGAATGTATGTGAGGGGTGTCGTTGTAGAGAGAAAATCTTTGTAATCAATTTAATTAACGTGGATTTTATTTATAAATTTTTGAAAAGAAAGGGCATATATGTATATGACAAAAACTCGTGTCCACAAAAAAATAAAAATGTTTTTAAAAAATTTTAGAGGGAGCGAGTGATTAAAATTTAGATAGGGAATCGTTTTGATAGAATGTATGTGAGGGGTGTCGTTGTAGAGAGAAAATCTTTGTAATCAATTTAATTAACGTGGATTTTATTTATAAATTTTTAAAAAGAAAGGGCATATATGTATATGACAAAAACTCGTGTCCACAAAAAAATAAAAATGTTTTTAAAAAATTTTAGAGGGAGCGAGTGATTAAAATTTAGATAGGGAATCGTTTTGATAGAATGTATGTGAGGGGTGTCGTTGTAGAGAGAAAATCTTTGTAATCAATTTAATTAACGTGGATTTTATTTATAAATTTTTAAAAAGAAAGGGCATATATGTACATATGTATATGACAAAAACTCGTGTCTACAAAAAATAAAAATGTTTTTAAAAAATTTTAGAGGGAGCGAGTGATTAAAATTTAGATAGGGAATCGTTTTGATAGAATGTATGTGAGGGGTGTCGTTGTAGAGAGAAAATCTTTGTAATCAATTTAATTAACGTGGATTTTATTTATAAATTTTTAAAAAGAAAGGGCATATATGTATATGACAAAAACTCGTGTCCACAAAAAAATAAAAATGTTTTTAAAAAATTTTAGAAGGAGCGAGTGATTAAAATTTAGATAGGGAATCGTTTTGATAGAATGTATGTGAGGGGTGTCGTTGTAGAGAGAAAATCTTTGTAATCAATTTAATTAACGTGGATTTTATTTATAAATTTTTAAAAAGAAAGGGCATATATGTATATGACAAAAACTCGTGTCCACAAAAAAATAAAAATGTTTTTAAAAAATTTTAGAGGGAGCGAGTGATTAAAATTTAGATAGGGAATCGTTTTGATAGAATGTATGTGAGGGGTGTCGTTGTAGAGAGAAAATCTTTGTAATCAATTTAATTAACGTGGATTTTATTTATAAATTTTTAAAAAGAAAGGGCATATATGTATATGACAAAAACTCGTGTCCACAAAAAAATAAAAATGTTTTTAAAAAATTTTAGAGGGAGCGAGTGATTAAAATTTAGATAGGGAATCGTTTTGATAGAATGTATGTGAGGGGTGTCGTTGTAGAGAGAAAATCTTTGTAATCAATTTAATTAACGTGGATTTTATTTATAAATTTTTAAAAAGAAAGGGCATATATGTATATGACAAAAACTCGTGTCCACAAAAAAATAAAAATGTTTTTAAAAAATTTTAGAGGGAGCGAGTGATTAAAATTTAGATAGGGAATCGTTTTGATAGAATGTATGTGAGGGGTGTCGTTGTAGTGAGAAAATCTTTGTAATCAATTTAATTAACGTGGATTTTATTTATAAATTTTTAAAAAGAAAGGGCATATATGTATATGACAAAAACTCGTGTCCACAAAAAAATAAAAATGTTTTTAAAAAATTTTAGAGGGAGCGAGTGATTAAAATTTAGATAGGGAATCGTTTTGATAGAATGTATGTGAGGGGTGTCGTTGTAGAGAGAAAATCTTTGTAATCAATTTAATTAACGTGGATTTTATTTATAAATTTTTAAAAAGAAAGGGCATATATGTATATGACAAAAACTCGTGTCCACAAAAAAAATAAAAATGTTTTTAAAAAATTTTAGAGGGAGCGAGTGATTAAAATTTAGATAGGGAATCGTTTTGATAGAATGTATGTGAGGGGTGTCGTTGTAGAGAGAAAATCTTTGTAATCAATTTAATTAACGTGGATTTTATTTATAAATTTTTAAAAAGAAAGGGCATATATGTATATGACAAAAACTCGTGTCCACAAAAAAATAAAAATGTTTTTAAAAAATTTTAGAGGGAGCGAGTGATTAAAATTTAGATAGGGAATCGTTTTGATAGAATGTATGTGAGGGGTGTCGTTGTAGAGAGAAAATCTTTGTAATCAATTTAATTAACGTGGATTTTATTTATAAATTTTTAAAAAGAAAGGGCATATATGTATATGACAAAAACTCGTGTCCACAAAAAAATAAAAATGTTTTTAAAAAATTTTAGAGGGAGCGAGTGATTAAAATTTAGATAGGGAATCGTTTTGATAGAATGTATGTGAGGGGTGTCGTTGTAGAGAGAAAATCTTTGTAATCAATTTAATTAACGTGGATTTTATTTATAAATTTTTAAAAAGAAAGGGCATATATGTATATGACAAAAACTCGTGTCCACAAAAAAATAAAAATGTTTTTAAAAAATTTTAGAGGGAGCGAGTGATTAAAATTTAGATAGGGAATCGTTTTGATAGAATGTATGTGAGGGGTGTCGTTGTAGAGAGAAAATCTTTGTAATCAATTTAATTAACGTGGATTTTATTTATAAATTTTTAAAAAGAAAGGGCATATATGTATATGACAAAAACTCGTGTCCACAAAAAAATAAAAATGTTTTTAAAAAATTTTAGAGGGAGCGAGTGATTAAAATTTAGATAGGGAATCGTTTTGATAGAATGTATGTGAGGGGTGTCGTTGTAGAGAGAAAATCTTTGTAATCAATTTAATTAACGTGGATTTTATTTATAAATTTTTAAAAAGAAAGGGCATATATGTATATGACAAAAACTCGTGTCCACAAAAAAATAAAAATGTTTTTAAAAAATTTTAGAGGGAGCGAGTGATTAAAATTTAGATAGGGAATCGTTTTGATAGAATGTATGTGAGGGGTGTCGTTGTAGAGAGAAAATCTTTGTAATCAATTTAATTAACGTGGATTTTATTTATAAATTTTTAAAAGAAAGGGCATATATGTATATGACAAAAACTCGTGTCCACAAAAAAATAAAAATGTTTTTAAAAAATTTTAGAGGGAGCGAGTGATTAAAATTTAGATAGGGAATCGTTTTGATAGAATGTATGTGAGGGGTGTCGTTGTAGAGAGAAAATCTTTGTAATCAATTTAATTAACGTGGATTTTATTTATAAATTTTTAAAAAGAAAGGGCATATATGTATATGACAAAAACTCGTGTCCACAAAAAAATAAAAATGTTTTTAAAAAATTTTAGAGGGAGCGAGTGATTAAAATTTAGATAGGGAATCGTTTTGATAGAATGTATGTGAGGGGTGTCGTTGTAGAGAGAAAATCTTTGTAATCAATTTAATTAACGTGGATTTTATTTATAAATTTTTAAAAAGAAAGGGCATATATGTATATGACAAAAACTCGTGTCCACAAAAAAATAAAAATGTTTTTAAAAAATTTTAGAGGGAGCGAGTGATTAAAATTTAGATAGGGAATCGTTTTGATAGAATGTATGTGAGGGGTGTCGTTGTAGAGAGAAAATCTTTGTAATCAATTTAATTAACGTGGATTTTATTTATAAATTTTTAAAAAGAAAGGGCATATATGTTATGTATATGACAAAAACTCGTGTCTACAAAAAAATAAAAATGTTTTTAAAAAATTTTAGAGGGAGCGAGTGATTAAAATTTAGATAGGGAATCGTTTTGATAGAATGTATGTGAGGGGTGTCGTTGTAGAGAGAAAATCTTTGTAATCAATTTAATTAACGTGGATTTTATTTATAAATTTTTAAAAAGAAAGGGCATATATGTATATGACAAAAACTCGTGTCCACAAAAAAATAAAAATGTTTTTAAAAAATTTTAGAGGGAGCGAGTGATTAAAATTTAGATAGGGAATCGTTTTGATAGAATGTATGTGAGGGGTGTCGTTGTAGAGAGAAAATCTTTGTAATCAATTTAATTAACGTGGATTTTATTTATAAATTTTTAAAAAGAAAGGGCATATATGTATATGACAAAAACTCGTGTCCACAAAAAAATAAAAATGTTTTTAAAAAATTTTAGAGGGAGCGAGTGATTAAAATTTAGATAGGGAATCGTTTTGATAGAATGTATGTGAGGGGTGTCGTTGTAGAGAGAAAATCTTTGTAATCAATTTAATTAACGTGGATTTTATTTATAAATTTTTAAAAAGAAAGGGCATATATGTATATGACAAAAACTCGTGTCCACAAAAAAATAAAAATGTTTTTAAAAAATTTTAGAGGGAGCGAGTGATTAAAATTTAGATAGGGAATCGTCTTGATAGAATGTATGTGAGGGGTGTCGTTGTAGAGAGAAAATCTTTGTAATCAATTTAATTAACGTGGATTTTATTTATAAATTTTTGAAAAGAAAGGGCATATATGTATATGACAAAAACTCGTGTCCACAAAAAAATAAAAATGTTTTTAAAAAATTTTAGAGGGAGCGAGTGATTAAAATTTAGATAGGGAATCGTTTTGATAGAATGTATGTGAGGGGTGTCGTTGTAGAGAGAAAATCTTTGTAATCAATTTAATTAACGTGGATTTTATTTATAAATTTTTAAAAAGAAAGGGCATATATGTATATGACAAAAACTCGTGTCCACAAAAAAATAAAAATGTTTTTAAAAAATTTTAGAGGGAGCGAGTGATTAAAATTTAGATAGGGAATCGTTTTGATAGAATGTATGTGAGGGGTGTCGTTGTAGAGAGAAAATCTTTGTAATCAATTTAATTAACGTGGATTTTATTTATAAATTTTTAAAAAGAAAGGGCATATATGTATATGACAAAAACTCGTGTCCACAAAAAAATAAAAATGTTTTTAAAAAATTTTAGAGGGAGCGAGTGATTAAAATTTAGATAGGGAATCGTTTTGATAGAATGTATGTGAGGGGTGTCGTTGTAGAGAGAAAATCTTTGTAATCAATTTAATTAACGTGGATTTTATTTATAAATTTTTAAAAAGAAAGGGCATATATGTATATGACAAAAACTCGTGTCCACAAAAAAATAAAAATGTTTTTAAAAAATTTTAGAGGGAGCGAGTGATTAAAATTTAGATAGGGAATCGTTTTGATAGAATGTATGTGAGGGGTGTCGTTGTAGAGAGAAAATCTTTGTAATCAATTTAATTAACGTGGATTTTATTTATAAATTTTTAAAAAGAAAGGGCATATATGTACATATGTATATGACAAAAACTCGTGTCTACAAAAAATAAAAATGTTTTTAAAAAATTTTAGAGGGAGCGAGTGATTAAAATTTAGATAGGGAATCGTTTTGATAGAATGTATGTGAGGGGTGTCGTTGTAGAGAGAAAATCTTTGTAATCAATTTAATTAACGTGGATTTTATTTATAAATTTTTAAAAAGAAAGGGCATATATGTATATGACAAAAACTCGTGTCCACAAAAAAATAAAAATGTTTTTAAAAAATTTTAGAGGGAGCGAGTGATTAAAATTTAGATAGGGAATCGTTTTGATAGAATGTATGTGAGGGGTGTCGTTGTAGAGAGAAAATCTTTGTAATCAATTTAATTAACGTGGATTTTATTTATAAATTTTTAAAAAGAAAGGGCATATATGTATATGACAAAAACTCGTGTCCACAAAAAAATAAAAATGTTTTTAAAAAATTTTAGAGGGAGCGAGTGATTAAAATTTAGATAGGGAATCGTTTTGATAGAATGTATGTGAGGGGTGTCGTTGTAGAGAGAAAATCTTTGTAATCAATTTAATTAACGTGGATTTTATTTATAAATTTTTAAAAAGAAAGGGCATATATGTATATGACAAAAACTCGTGTCCACAAAAAAATAAAAATGTTTTTAAAAAATTTTAGAGGGAGCGAGTGATTAAAATTTAGATAGGGAATCGTCTTGATAGAATGTATGTGAGGGGTGTCGTTGTAGAGAGAAAATCTTTGTAATCAATTTAATTAACGTGGATTTTATTTATAAATTTTTGAAAAGAAAGGGCATATATGTATATGACAAAAACTCGTGTCCACAAAAAAATAAAAATGTTTTTAAAAAATTTTAGAGGGAGCGAGTGATTAAAATTTAGATAGGGAATCGTTTTGATAGAATGTATGTGAGGGGTGTCGTTGTAGAGAGAAAATCTTTGTAATCAATTTAATTAACGTGGATTTTATTTATAAATTTTTAAAAAGAAAGGGCATATATGTATATGACAAAAACTCGTGTCCACAAAAAAATAAAAATGTTTTTAAAAAATTTTAGAGGGAGCGAGTGATTAAAATTTAGATAGGGAATCGTTTTGATAGAATGTATGTGAGGGGTGTCGTTGTAGAGAGAAAATCTTTGTAATCAATTTAATTAACGTGGATTTTATTTATAAATTTTTAAAAAGAAAGGGCATATATGTATATGACAAAAACTCGTGTCCACAAAAAAATAAAAATGTTTTTAAAAAATTTTAGAGGGAGCGAGTGATTAAAATTTAGATAGGGAATCGTTTTGATAGAATGTATGTGAGGGGTGTCGTTGTAGAGAGAAAATCTTTGTAATCAATTTAATTAACGTGGATTTTATTTATAAATTTTTAAAAAGAAAGGGCATATATGTATATGACAAAAACTCGTGTCCACAAAAAAATAAAAATGTTTTTAAAAAATTTTAGAGGGAGCGAGTGATTAAAATTTAGATAGGGAATCGTTTTGATAGAATGTATGTGAGGGGTGTCGTTGTAGAGAGAAAATCTTTGTAATCAATTTAATTAACGTGGATTTTATTTATAAATTTTTAAAAAGAAAGGGCATATATGTATATGACAAAAACTCGTGTCCACAAAAAAATAAAAATGTTTTTAAAAAATTTTAGAGGGAGCGAGTGATTAAAATTTAGATAGGGAATCGTTTTGATAGAATGTATGTGAGGGGTGTCGTTGTAGAGAGAAAATCTTTGTAATCAATTTAATTAACGTGGATTTTATTTATAAATTTTTGAAAAGAAAGGGCATATATGTATATGACAAAAACTCGTGTCCACAAAAAAATAAAAATGTTTTTAAAAAATTTTAGAGGGAGCGAGTGATTAAAATTTAGATAGGGAATCGTTTTGATAGAATGTATGTGAGGGGTGTCGTTGTAGAGAGAAAATCTTTGTAATCAATTTAATTAACGTGGATTTTATTTATAAATTTTTAAAAAGAAAGGGCATATATGTATATGACAAAAACTCGTGTCCACAAAAAAATAAAAATGTTTTTAAAAAATTTTAGAGGGAGCGAGTGATTAAAATTTAGATAGGGAATCGTTTTGATAGAATGTATGTGAGGGGTGTCGTTGTAGAGAGAAAATCTTTGTAATCAATTTAATTAACGTGGATTTTATTTATAAATTTTTGAAAAGAAAGGGCATATATGTATATGACAAAAACTCGTGTCCACAAAAAAATAAAAATGTTTTTTAAAAAATTTTAGAGGGAGCGAGTGATTAAAATTTAGATAGGGAATCGTTTTGATAGAATGTATGTGAGGGGTGTCGTTGTAGAGAGAAAATCTTTGTAATCAATTTAATTAACGTGGATTTTATTTATAAATTTTTAAAAAGAAAGGGCATATATGTATATGACAAAAACTCGTGTCCACAAAAAAATAAAAATGTTTTTAAAAAATTTTAGAGGGAGCGAGTGATTAAAATTTAGATAGGGAATCGTTTTGATAGAATGTATGTGAGGGGTGTCGTTGTAGAGAGAAAATCTTTGTAATCAATTTAATTAACGTGGATTTTATTTATAAATTTTTGAAAAGAAAGGGCATATATGTATATGACAAAAACTCGTGTCCACAAAAAAATAAAAATGTTTTTAAAAAATTTTAGAGGGAGCGAGTGATTAAAATTTAGATAGGGAATCGTTTTGATAGAATGTATGTGAGGGGTGTCGTTGTAGAGAGAAAATCTTTGTAATCAATTTAATTAACGTGGATTTTATTTATAAATTTTTGAAAAGAAAGGGCATATATGTATATGACAAAAACTCGTGTCCACAAAAAAATAAAAATGTTTTTTAAAAAATTTTAGAGGGAGCGAGTGATTAAAATTTAGATAGGGAATCGTTTTGATAGAATGTATGTGAGGGGTGTCGTTGTAGAGAGAAAATCTTTGTAATCAATTTAATTAACGTGGATTTTATTTATAAATTTTTAAAAAGAAAGGGCATATATGTATATGACAAAAACTCGTGTCCACAAAAAAATAAAAATGTTTTTAAAAAATTTTAGAGGGAGCGAGTGATTAAAATTTAGATAGGGAATCGTTTTGATAGAATGTATGTGAGGGGTGTCGTTGTAGAGAGAAAATCTTTGTAATCAATTTAATTAACGTGGATTTTATTTATAAATTTTTAAAAAGAAAGGGCATATATGTATATGACAAAAACTCGTGTCCACAAAAAAATAAAAATGTTTTTAAAAAATTTTAGAGGGAGCGAGTGATTAAAATTTAGATAGGGAATCGTTTTGATAGAATGTATGTGAGGGGTGTCGTTGTAGAGAGAAAATCTTTGTAATCAATTTAATTAACGTGGATTTTATTTATAAATTTTTAAAAAGAAAGGGCATATATGTATATGACAAAAACTCGTGTCCACAAAAAAATAAAAATGTTTTTAAAAAATTTTAGAGGGAGCGAGTGATTAAAATTTAGATAGGGAATCGTTTTGATAGAATGTATTTGAGGGGTGTCGTTGTAGAGAGAAAATCTTTGTAATCAATTTAATTAACGTGGATTTTATTTATAAATTTTTAAAAAGAAAGGGCATATATGTATATGACAAAAACTCGTGTCCACAAAAAAATAAAAATGTTTTTAAAAAATTTTAGAGGGAGCGAGTGATTAAAATTTAGATAGGGAATCGTTTTGATAGAATGTATGTGAGGGGTGTCGTTGTAGAGAGAAAATCTTTGTAATCAATTTAATTAACGTGGATTTTATTTATAAATTTTTAAAAAGAAAGGGCATATATGTATATGACAAAAACTCGTGTCCACAAAAAAATAAAAATGTTTTTAAAAAATTTTAGAGGGAGCGAGTGATTAAAATTTAGATAGGGAATCGTTTTGATAGAATGTATGTGAGGGGTGTCGTTGTAGAGAGAAAATCTTTGTAATCAATTTAATTAACGTGGATTTTATTTATAAATTTTTAAAAAGAAAGGGCATATATGTACATATGTATATGACAAAAACTCGTGTCTACAAAAAATAAAAATGTTTTTAAAAAATTTTAGAGGGAGCGAGTGATTAAAATTTAGATAGGGAATCGTTTTGATAGAATGTATGTGAGGGGTGTCGTTGTAGAGAGAAAATCTTTGTAATCAATTTAATTAACGTGGATTTTATTTATAAATTTTTGAAAAGAAAGGGCATATATGTATATGACAAAAACTCGTGTCCACAAAAAAATAAAAATGTTTTTAAAAAATTTTAGAGGGAGCGAGTGATTAAAATTTAGATAGGGAATCGTTTTGATAGAATGTATGTGAGGGGTGTCGTTGTAGAGAGAAAATCTTTGTAATCAATTTAATTAACGTGGATTTTATTTATAAATTTTTAAAAAGAAAGGGCATATATGTACATATGTATATGACAAAAACTCGTGTCTACAAAAAATAAAAATGTTTTTAAAAAAATTTAGAGGGAGCGAGTGATTAAAATTTAGATAGGGAATCGTTTTGATAGAATGTATGTGAGGGGTGTCGTTGTAGAGAGAAAATCTTTGTAATCAATTTAATTAACGTGGATTTTATTTATAAATTTTTAAAAAGAAAGGGCATATATGTACATATGTATATGACAAAAACTCGTGTCTACAAAAAATAAAAATGTTTTTAAAAAATTTTAGAGGGAGCGAGTGATTAAAATTTAGATAGGGAATCGTTTTGATAGAATGTATGTGAGGGGTGTCGTTGTAGAGAGAAAATCTTTGTAATCAATTTAATTAACGTGGATTATATTTATAAATTTTTGAAAAGAAAGGGCATATATGTATATGACAAAAACTCGTGTCCACAAAAAAATAAAAATGTTTTTAAAAAATTTTAGAGGGAGCGAGTGATTAAAATTTAGATAGGGAATCGTTTTGATAGAATGTATGTGAGGGGTGTCGTTGTAGAGAGAAAATCTTTGTAATCAATTTAATTAACGTGGATTTTATTTATAAATTTTTGAAAAGAAAGGGCATATATGTATATGACAAAAACTCGTGTCCACAAAAAAATAAAAATGTTTTTTAAAAAATTTTAGAGGGAGCGAGTGATTAAAATTTAGATAGGGAATCGTTTTGATAGAATGTATGTGAGGTGTGTCGTTGTAGAGAGAAAATCTTTGTAATCAATTTAATTAACGTGGATTTTATTTATAAATTTTTAAAAAGAAAGGGCATATATGTATATGACAAAAACTCGTGTCCACAAAAAAATAAAAATGTTTTTTAAAAAATTTAGAGGGAGCGAGTGATTAAAATTTAGATAGGGAATCGTTTTGATAGAATGTATGTGAGGGGTGTCGTTGTAGATTAAAATCTTTGTAATCAATTTAATTAACGTGGATTTTATTTATAAATTTTTAAAAAGAAAGGGCATATATGTATATGACAAAAACTCGTGTCCACAAAAAAATAAAAATGTTTTTTAAAAAATTTTAGAGGGAGCGAGTGATTAAAATTTAGATAGGGAATCGTTTTGATAGAATGTATGTGAGGGGTGTCGTTGTAGAGAGAAAATCTTTGTAATCAATTTAATTAACGTGGATTTTATTTATAAATTTTTAAAAAGAAAGGGCATATATGTATATGACAAAAACTCGTGTCCACAAAAAAATAAAAATGTTTTTTAAAAAATTTTAGAGGGAGCGAGTGATTAAAATTTAGATAGGGAATCGTTTTGATAGACCCGCCGCCTACTATACCGCCGCAAAAATTTTTTTATTATTTTGGCGGGGGATGTTAATAGGTGACAGGGCATGTTGTTCCAATGACGGGGGATGTTGTTCCAATGACGGGGGATGTTAGATGTTAAAAAGTGAAGGGAGATGTTGAACAATCGACGGGGTATATTGTTCGAAGGCCCCTTTTGACGGACCAACTTTCCCCGTCATTGGAACAACATCCCCCGTCACTTGTTAACATCCCACGCCAAAATAATAAAAAATTTTTGCGGCGGTATACTTGGCGGCGGTATAGTGGCCTGCTCTCAAAAAATTTAGCCTCAATGGATGCATTAATTATAAAATCAAATTTTATTACTCGTCGTGACTATGCAGAACAGTAGGGCAGACTTCATCTTCCATTTATACAAATTATCAAAAATTCCATTCATTTGAAATGTTCCTACAACATGTGTAGGGTAAGCATAAAAGTAAATTTGTTCAAAGTTTATAAACAAATCGCTGGATTCTTAAGATTAAAAGTCAAAAATTAAGACATTGTTGTACAATATACATATTTCCAGATTTGAATATTACGACGGCCCTTTCTGTCTGTCTCTAGTTTTTATGCTAAAAATAAAAATGTTTCTACCTATTTCGAAGGCTCTGAAGAAAATTTGATTGATGTAATGAAAACCGTAAAATCTGATAACTTTTTTAATTCTTTCCAAAATATTTTTTCTTTCATATACCGAATAGTTTATGTTCGCAGATGATGTTTCTGCATTAAACCCCATCATCGTAAAATATATAAATTCTTCCGAAACGATGGAAATAATTAAATTTTCATCAATTTTAAATCTATCATAAGCTGTGACTTGTCTTTTCATCGCTAATAAACTGAAAATTATAATTATGTAAGCCTCACAATATAAGCAAGGAAAATATGCTCTGATCCAGGCATAACCGCGTGAGGCCCCAATTATGAATAATTATAAAACTCTGATTTCTCTTTTTTAGGGTTCTCTTATATTTATGTAGGTTCTAATTTTAGATTGTTTAATATTTTAGGTTAAACTCTTAAGCTTTTAGGTACCCCCTTAAGCTTTTAAGTCTGCTAGATGAATCATCCTTACAACTTCTTAAGCTTTTAGTTACCAACAAAGTAACTCTTGGATGTTTACCTGCATCCAGCTTGAATCATTAAGTAATGATTGGAATATCCTTCAATAAATAAACTGTAATAATTAATATTCAGTTCAATATCACACATACGAGACCAGTGGTATGAATCAAAATTTGATGAGAATGATGTAAATCTCTCTTTGAATTTTCTCAGAATAGTCTAAATTATTATTATATTAAGCAATAATTTATTATATTTTAGCTTTAAATATTATATTAAGCAATTTTACTTTATTTATTTGATGTTGTTGGTATGTTCCATCAAATCGACTATAGAGAAATCTTAATTCATTTTTTTGAAACTCTTTTTTCAATTTTTTAAAATTGAGAAACTCATTTGCTCCGGAAAGAATTTCTGTCAACTTGTATATAAGACGAAGTTCCTGCAAAGAATTTTTGATTGTCGGTTACTTTTTGAAGGAATGGACAGTAAAAAGTCAGTTAGTAAACTAGATTTACTCTTTGTATCGTGACTATGTCCGAATTTGTTATTTGTGACTCATCTAGACGAGCTCTTCCGATGAGCCTCTTTTTTTAATTTTTTTCTAACGATGAGCTTCCATTTATGATTTTTGACCATTTCGAGCCTTTACTTAGCGAAAATGTGTTTTTGCGAATAATTTTTGTGTATTCGACTTATTCGCCATGTAATTTACCCCGTAAACTGCAATTTTATATTAATATCATTCAACATAACAATAATTTTAAAATATTCAAAAATAGCCTACTTATGAGTACTAAACCCCAATTTAAAAATTTTTACTGTACATCAGTGCTCTGCGTTGAAGCCATTAGAAGAAAATAGTTGCGTCGCACATTTCGAGTAACTTCTACTTCATCTGACTTATCTTCCGGGATCCGATAATTTTCAACCCATCCTTTTCCAAACAAATACGGATTTTTAGTTTTAACAAATCTTATCGATTCAACCGCCAGAAATATTGGTTTTGTCAATAAAAATGCTCTCATAAAATTTTTGAAAATGTCGATGTGAACTTTATCTTTAAATTAATAAAATATAATTTGCAATTTCGCTAAATTTTCACTGTTTCGCTCGTTTCGTAGCGAGACAATTATATAATAACTTAGAGCTGAAGGCGGACCCAGAAGCTCATTTTAGTTATATTTTGCTTCACTATAACGTGACTCTATTCTATTATTTTATGCATGTTTACCCAAAAATTAAATATTTTACCTTCAACAAAGCCGCGTGGTTTTTTATCCACCACGATGGAATATTTTGTGTATATTCCATTTACACATTCAACATATGCATTGACATTTAACATCATTTCTCTGTCCATATTTTCTTCAAAATTTAACCTTTCGCTGGATTGCACCTTTAAATGAAATTATAGGGCTCGCGGCAATGCTCCTGAATAATCTTAATATATGTATGTATAAATTACTTCTTGACCGCTTTCGAATAGATCGGCTTTGAATTCTTTGCAATAGTCAAGAATACCACCAAAACGGTAGTGGTCATTAAATAGTGAAAGTCCGTTGAACAAATGTCGAAGCGAGTCCAATGGTTCATCGTGGTGTTCAGTCGGTAAATATTTTTCCAACAATTTCTTTACTTGTAATCGTATTGAATTGTTTAGATTGTGTTGGGCATCACAAAAATTTTTGAAGAAAATCAAAATGAAAATAAGAGAGAGGATGGGAAGTTTTAGGGGAAATGTTTTTGAAATGAAAAAGCATTTCGTCAGCTTCATTTCTAAATTTAATTTACAAATTAGAATAAAAACATAAAAGCCGGAAAGATTAGCCGGAAAGGTTTGGGAACAGAGTCAGACATTTTAGGTTCCGACATATTTTTCTTGCACCATTATAATGTTGAAAAAAAGCTCAAAAACACTTAATTGGCACGGTACCGTGTTAACTATTGGCTTTGCGATTTTTTGCCGCATGCTCTCGCCCATGATTGAGACTTGTAAAAACTTGCGGACTTTTCTTGAATAACAGAAAAATGTCTAAAGAATTTAAATTTTAAAATTAAATAATATAAATTAATTTACCATAGAAATAAATATACATTAATGAAGGGAGGGCTTATTAATTTTTAGAGGGGGAGTTAATGTAAAGCTTTTTGAGAGGGCATATTTTCTATCTAGAGAGAGTGTGAATTAGAGAGGAAAAGTGCAATTTTTTTCTCTTGATTATATTTATTGGTTTTAAATGGCTTGTTTATATAATAAAGATGGGTCTGATCTAATATTAGATCAGACCCATCTATCCTTATTTCTATCCTTATCGAATCATTCAATGAATCCAAAGGCCGCGGGACTCAGTTAAAATTTAACTCCCAGGAGCAATCACTCAAATATGATTGCGGTCGTTTTTCTACATAATGCCTCGCCTATGCCAGAAAAAATTATAAACTATAGATGTTGTAAAGCCTTTAAAATTTGCCTTTTAAAACCACTAAGCCTTTTATAACCACTACAGGTACCGTAATTTTGGCGTCACCAAGATTTCTCAATTGAACGCTTTCAATCACTCTGCCGAAAAATTGATTAACAGGAGAGTGATTAACATTGAAATTAATCAATTGGGAGGTGAGAAACAATATTGTCCAAAATTCCGTCCCGTAAATCTGGGTTATTGTATGGCTGGCAAAGCTTTCATTGCAGTGCTTGCATAGTAGATCTTTCAGGAGAGCTACATTAAATACAGTGTACATGACATCTAAGTCAATGTTCTGTTGAGCGTTTTTTCGAGAGTATTGTATAAGGAAATACTTAAAAAGGTTTTGCGATATTTGGATTAAATATTTGCTTTGCTATTTATTTTCATTTGTCGCTAGCTCTCGCCAGTGATTGAGACTTGTAAAAACTTGCGGACCTTTCTTGAATAAAAGAAAAATGTCTAAAGAATTTAAATTTCAAAATTAAATAATATAAATTAATTTACCATAGACATAAACATACATTAATGAAGGGAGGGCTTATTAATTTTTAGAGGGGGAGTTAATGTAAAGCTTTTTGAGAAGGCATATTTTCTATCTAGAGAGAGTGTGAATTAGAGAGGAAAAAGTCGATTTATTTCTCGTGATTATATTTATTGGGTTTTAATGGCTTGTTTATATAATAAAGATGGGTCTGATCTAATATTAGATCAGACCCATCTATCCTTATCTCTTTCCTTATCGAATCATTCAATGAATCCAAAGGCCGCGGGACTCAGTTAAAATTTAACTCCCAGGAGCAATCACACAATTATGTTTACAGTCGTTTTTCTATATAATGCCTCGCCTATGCCAGACAATATTAGAGTGTTTTTGTACAGATAGAGTGAATTAAGAAAGTGAGCGATAGATGAGAGTAAGGAAACTTTATAAAGTTTTGCTTTATTTGGATTGAATTTGTCTTTGCGATGTTTTTGCCGCTTGCCTTGCAACACTTATAAAAGATTAAAAAAAACATTTTTTTATCGTAACATGTTTAAAAATGAAAATAAAATTTAATAAAAAAAATACAAATTTAGAAAATTTCCTTTTTTGAAATTTTGATAGAACATTCAAACCTATTTGTGCCCATTTTAATATGCTTACAGTCTTAAAATCCGATCCCTAATTATAACTCATAAAAATTTGAAATTTTTTAAATAAATAATTTATCGTACATGTTTAAAAAATGAAAATAAAATTTAATAAAAAATACAAATTTAAAAATATGATAAAGGTTGTTTTAAAATAAATGATTAATGTTAAAGAAACCCTCGAGAAAGATGTTCCAATGGGGCAAAAAAAGTTCCAGTTTAGCTTACAAAAGAATTAAACTGGAATAAAAAAACCCCATGCCGGAAAAGTCGGATCTCGCTTGCATCACTCCATTGGTTATCAACATTAAGCCTGCGTTAGACCCATGAAAATCGCAAAGAAATCAAAATTCAATATTGTAGTTCAATTCAATATTGTAACTAATTCAGTATATAATAGCAGCCAGACTGAGAATGTCATACGGGAACCAAAATCATGATCTTGTCTTGGTCCCGTCTTTAGTTATACGGTAAATGTCTCTCAATCTTATTCCTATCAATCACCTTCTAATCGAATGTGAGATCCGACTTGACGGAAATCAAAAAATTATAAACATGGAAAAATGAAAAAAATTAAAGAATATATACTGAATATCATAAAAATTTTGGCTCTATCTGAAAGGAGTGCCTGGTTGACTTTTTTCCTTCTTTTTTTAGAATGGCCTTTTTTTCTTTCCTATTTTTCCTAACTTCTTTAAGATCATGTATGAAGGGCAAAACAAGGAATTCCAAAATACGGAACAGAAAGCACGGTCTGGTCCGTGTTTTGATTGTTCTGTATTTTGGTCGTTCCGTATGTTGGCAAGCCCGAGTTTTGTCGTTCAATGTCGTGCTCGATCCGTGTTTTACCTGCCACGATTAAGATCACCAACATTTGTATTTTTCGAAACTACTATATTACCATTATTAAAGTATTGATCGATTAGAACAAGAGGGCTCTGAAGAGACCGATTATTGGGTTAGAGAAGTCAGAGAAAAAATTTACTCTCTTCCCATATAACCGGTCTCTTCAGGCTCTCTTGTTCTAATCGATCAATACTTTGTTAACCCAATCCTATAGGAGGTTGTGGGGGTTGAATGGAGTAGTGCGGGGGATAAGTAAAGTGAGGGCGATTCTGAAGCGATTCTGAGGGCGATCCTGAAGCGATTCTGAGGGCGATTCTGAAGCGATTCTGAAGTGATTCTGAAGCGATTCTGAGGGCGATTCTGAAGTGGTTCTGAAGCGATTCTGAGGGCGATTCTGAAGGGAAACTGAAGCGATTCTGAAAGGATTCTGTGGCGATTCTGAAGGCGATTCCGAAGTCGATGCTGGGTGATCAAAAGTATTGCATCAGAATCCAAAAGGTATCAAATGTGGCCTGGGGAAATTCTTGACACGGGGGTGGCTGTAGCCTGAAGCGGGGGCCGTGTCGAGTCGGGCCGGCGGGTAATCAATCGATAATTTATTTTTAAAAACTTTTGGCTCTCAGCCACACTGAAACGGCTACTCTGAAACGGCCGCTCTGAAACGGCTACTCTGAAATGGCCGCCCTGAAACCGCTACACTGAAACGACTACTCTGAAACGACTACTATGAAAGGCTACTTTGAACCGGCTATGCTGAAACAGCTACTCTGAAACGGCACTCTAAAACGTCCACTCTGTAATAATTAAGCTGAAACGTCCCTGACCACTATTTTTAGCCGAGTAGAGATTTTTAGCATTTTTGCTGTGAAAAGATTTTAAGGAAATAGTGTTAGAGGGGGCGCGAACAAATCGATAAAAAAATAAAGAGAAATAAAGCCAAACTTGCTCTAAAAAAATCCAATGTATTTGACGTTAGGTTTTAAAAAAATTAAAAAAATTTTTTTAAGAAAAATTTAAAAAATTTTTTTAAGGTAATGTCAAACCCTCCAACAGATTTATATTGGCGGCATGTTAATTTAGTAATTATTAAATTTTAATTTTATTTTTTTCTTGGAATTTTTAGACACATACCCAACTTACTGGAATTCAAGATGGTTGGGTAGTTGAAATTTTTTATTTTAAAAATTATTTTATAGGTTATGGCCCAGAAAAACAATTTTATTTTTCAAGAGTTAGATTTGCAATTACTCCAATTTTAAAAATACAAATGGCTGGGGATTTTTATGATTTGGATAGAGTTTTTAAAAAACCTAAAACTAGTTATTCTTCAAATAATCACTGCTCTGGATTTATAGTACTTGAAGGAAATAAAGACATGTCAGGGAATTTTATGAATTATCTAGCTAAAATTATTTTTTAATAATTCTAAGTTTAATTGGAATATCAGTAGATAATTTAGTTGTAATTAATCTGATTTTTATTTAAAAACATTTGATTTTCATTGCGATTATATCCCGCTTTCTACAACAACCGGGAACTCTAATCCTATGTGTATTTTTTCTTTTCTTTCGGCCCAGTCACGGATATTCTGAAATACCTATACTATGATCTAAGCTGTGCTATTTAAATTTCAGTTCTGAATTATTTAAATTTACTTCTGTTCTTTCTCATTCTAAATATTATTAAAATATATTTTTAATTTTTGACATACAACTTTAAAATATATTTTAAGACAAATGGCCCATGTAACAATGGCTGGTCTAAATACAATGAACAGAATATTGAAACTTTACAAATTTGCCTATGGTTTAATTTATTTTATTTTTTTAATTAAAATTTTTATTTAATATCCAAATAATGTTCCCGGACATACTCGTGCTTTCTCTGGTTATGCAGCTGCTCTTGCATTACAGGATGATTTTACAATAACTAGTGCTGGATTGGTTCGTTTATATTAAATCATCTGATATAAAATAATATTTAAATTAGCTTTCAATGGAGATAACAATAACTCTCGGAAATGAATCTATTTATTCTAATGTAAAACCAAAAGGTCAACTTCATTGCTGGGTTAGGTCATTTATTGCTGATTTATTGGCAAGTACATCAAAGGATTGGATAACTATTTTTGGATTGTAATTTTTTTTTACTTAAATTTTTGCTTTTTGCTATAAAAATAAATTTTATGCGAATACTTTAATTATTTTAGTCACAATTCTCGAACATACAACAATCAATGGATGGTAAGTTTATTTTTGTAATTTGGTCTTAACTTTAAGTTAACCAATCTCACTTTAAAATACAAATTTTTCTCTAATCTGGTTCAGTCTCCATAATTTAAAATTCAATTATATAAACTCGCTTGATGATAATTTTTTCTTCCTAAGGATGATGAAAATAGAAATCCAAATATATTTTTTAACAAAATTCTATTTTATCATATTTTTAGGCAAGATCTGAACCAATAAAAATTAAATTCAATATGGAAGAATATGATTTTGTTATTCAAGCTGTTTTGCTAATTCTATGCAAAATTACTGGTAAAAAACAATTTATTTAAAAAAATCATTGTACAATAAAAATTTCATTTTAAGATGTAAAGAAGATTGAACATAAACCGAGATTGATGATGCCTTTTGATAGAGGAAAGGTAGAACAATTAAAATTATCAAATTTAATTTTTTGTAAATTTTCTTACAAGTTTTAAAATTTTTTAAACATTCACATCGGCAAAAATTAATTAAAACTTTTTTGCCAAAGTAAAAAAAAACAGTAAGACTCTTAAGTTAAAAAAATTTTTTTTAAATTAATTTTCTAAATTTTTCTTTTTGTTGAACAATAAAAGATCGTTTATTTGATAACTATAAATAAATTCCTAAAACCGAGCAAAAAATCTTCACTTAGTTAATTTAAATTCCTTTACAGCATTGTTTTCACTACCACTCGTCATTTCATTAAGCATAGGTTAAGCTATACAAAAGATATCAATGTAAGCGATCTTTTGTTCGTATAAAAAAATAGGCGTATTTGCTGCAGTCCCCAACTCATTATTCACTAGTTTCATTTTAAAAATTAATTTAGCTAAAAAATTTAATTAAATAAAACAACTTTTAGTTAAGTTTTATGTTAATTTAGTGTTAAATTACCTATATTCAATTTTTAAATTTAGAAAAAAATGTCTTCAAATTCTTCTTCTGCTTCCCGAAAAAGGAAGAAATCACCAATAACTCAAGTCCGTCCAATTACTAATCAGTTGCATCAAAATATTCCGCAGCAACAACAACAACAACAAATACAAAGTCCCAATTTTCGGGGCTATACAATACCAAAAGTAACTAATGCTAATGTTCCTCAACAACAACAACAATTAAGTCCACAAGAAACGGAGGCATTACAAGCAAAACAGGCGTTAGCAGATGAGGTAGATTTTAAAATAAAATTTTATTTAAAAATTAATTTATTAATAAATTAATCAGATAGCCGAAAAACGACGATTGCGTGAAACTACCAGACCAGCAAATCTACATCTATTAACACTAATTGATCCAATTACAAATTTGACGAGTACTGACGTATTAATGCTAGCATGGAAAAAGAATGATATATTTGAGTGAGTTTTTTGGGGGAAGGGGGGGGGGGTAAATCTTAAAAAAAAAAAAATAAATTTAAGAGAGTTAAAAGGCTTAGTGGTATTTGTGAAGCGTGCGTTAACAACAAAAAATAAATACGACAGGGGAGATCTTGTAGTGGAGGTCGGACAGACTCACGAGAAAGAGCGCATTTCAATTTTCGGCTGGAACGAGCAGGCATCGAAATTGGAGACAGCAAATATTAATGATGTAATTTAATTAATTTTCTTATAAATTTTAAATGTTTGTTAATTATAGATAGTGGTGTTAAAAAACTTGATCGTTGTACCTGAGGACAATGAAAGAGTAAACTGGGCAGGATCGATAGATTTCAAATTAAAATTTTCAAAAAGCTCAACTTTAACAATTGTAGAACAAGGGCAAATTGCGGCGTCTCAGCAGACTACAAATATGATAGGTAGTTAAAAATTTTAATTGTGTTTTTCGAAAAAAAATCTGAGTGAATAAGCGAAAATTTTATTTAAATTTTTATTTTAAAAAATTGTATTTAAATTTTTTTAAAAAAATATTATTTAGAGGAAGGTCCTTCAACATCTGCAGCAAATCAAAATCCTCATGTTGGTAATGTGCAGAACTCTTCTTATGCCAGCAATACAACTGCTGCTATTGACAGAGATGTCGAATATGTGAGTATTTATAAATCCTATGGTTTAACGTTTTACATGTACCGTTTGAATTAGAACTTTATTTAAAAAATACAACATTAAAATTGAATTGTTATTAATTTAAAATTTAATAAAAAAACTTTTATTACAATTTTCAAGGATTTTGAAGATTTATGATTTGCTTATTTACTAAAAAGAAGAAAAGAACAAGTTAAAATTGAATTTATTTAGAAATTAAAATTAAATTGAATGAAACTTATTAAAATTTTTTCATTAATCTTTAACTTTCGATTAATTTGCTTTTATGTTTGCAAAAATAAAAATTGTACGTTTGTCTATTATTTGAACTGAAATAGAAATTTGAAAAAAATTTTTAAAAATTAAAAAAATTGTTTTGAGAAAATTTTTTTTTGAAATAATTTATTAAGTAATATGAAATACAGATTCGAAAAAAATTTATAAATTGTTTGAAAATTTTTTTTTAATTTTTGTAAAAATTTGATTTTGTTTAGTAATTAAAATGAAATATAGATGTGAAAAAAATCTTTAAAAAATTTGAAACCTGCTTGAAAAAAGTTTTTTGAATTTGCTTATTAACTTAATGAAATAGAGATTTGAAAAAAATTAAATAAATTTTTCAAATGATTTGAAAAAAATTTGTTATACTGAAAAAAATTAAAAAAAATTTTTTAAACTGAAAAAAAATTTTTTTTTTAAAAATTTTTTAAACTGAAAAAAAATTTTTTTAAAAATTTTTTAAACTGAAAAAAAATTTTTTTAAAAAATTTTTAAACTGAAAAAAAATTTTTTAAATAAAAGTTTTTAAAAATGATTTGAAAAAAATTTGTAACTTGCTTGGAAAAAAATTTGTTTGAATTTGTCTATTAACTAAATGAAATAGAGATTGGAAAAAAAATTTAAAAAATTTTGTTAATCATTTGAAAAAAAATTTTTTAATTGTGAAAAAATTTGAGATTGTTTATTATTTAAAATGAAATTGAAAAAAGGATTTGAAAAAAATCTAAAAAAATGAAACTGTTTATTATTAAAAATGAATCAAAATTTGAAAAAAAAAGCTTTAAAATATTTAAAAATTTTTATAGTATTTTGATAAAATAAAACTTGGTTTTGAATTAAATATATCATGATAAAAATATTTATTTTCATTCTTGTCTAAAATAAAAATTTTATATTTTATGAAATGGAATTTGATTATTCTTTTTAGTTTTTTAAAAAATAAAATTTTATTTCTGAATGTGTATTATTTAAAATGAAATAGAAATTTGAAAAAGGAAAAAAATCTAAAAAATTTTAAACATTGATTAGAAAAATTTTTTAAAAATTTTGAAAAAATAATTTGAAATTGTTATCATTTAAGATGGAATAGAAATTTAAAAAAAAAGCTTAAAATTTTTTTATAAGTTTTATTGGTATTTAGATAAAATAAAACTGAATTTTGAATTTGCATGAAATTGAATTTAAAAATTGAATTTACATTTATATGAACAAATATTCTAGTATCTTGTTTAAATTTTGTTTTTGTTTAAAATTGAATAAGCTTAATGATAACGAATTATTATAAATACAATGATATTATTGTTTTCACAATAATTTTTTAATGAAATTTTTTCAAATGATATCACTAAATTAGAATAAAAATTCGAATTTAATCAAAAGAAATCAAACGGTACATGATATTCAAAATTTTAGGGGGATTTTAATTAATCATTAGTATTTACTTTTTTAATTATTCTGACAGGGATACGTGAAAAACAAGCGTTAGATAGTCTTACCTACTCTCTAAAATAAATACTCACTAGCTTTTTTTTTAAAAAAAAAAAAGCTAGGGGGCCTTTTTTTGTAGGAAGTAGTGTCACCTTCTTCTGAATTGGCACAGGAGTCGCTTCATGCCGAATCAAATCCACAAGTAAATTTTATTCTTTTTTTTTATTATTTTTTAACAAAAAATATAATAGAGATTATATGGTAATCCTGGACATACTCCCCCAGCTCCAGGAATTGTAAGTTATGTAGTACCACCAGACGATCCTGATGCAATTTATTTTCGCGGAGAACGCAGCATTCATGATATTGATTTACCAAAAAAAGGACTCAATGGTAAAGAGCGAAATATATTATTAGCCTCCCGTGTGCAACTGGCAGCAACATATAAATCTAAAGAAGAGGATCCTCTTTGCGGAGTATGTGTACGTGACTTTATGCCGAAACAAAGCGTAATTTTTTTACCATGTTCCCATAAATTGCACAAAACGTGTTTTTGGGATTTATCCCGTTTTTATAGACATTGTCCTACTTGTAAATACGATATGGGTCGGGGCCTACAAATTCCAGAGTAGGGTAAAACTGATTTTTAGTCAATTAAATTATAAAATGAGAGTAGAACATTAAAAATTAGAAAGTTCTCATTTTGCAATTTAATTGACTAAAAATCTTTTGTGCCCTACTCTGGAATTTGGAGGCTATACACGTCGGATTACTTGTCTAGCACGTGTACAAAAAAAATTTTTTTTTGAAAATTTGATATTTTGGACACGTACTAAGTACACAAGTACCCCGACGTGTAACAGTGTCCCCACACGTCAAAGACGTCAAGTTTTTTTCTGAGTGGGTTCTTTGACGTGCGGGGCAATTTTTTGTATTCTTTATATAATTAATAATAATAACCACACCCCAATTAAAAAAATATAATGAGTATTTTTTATATTTTCCCCCTCACTTTAAAAGAATCTAAGCTTTTTGAGTGTATTCTTTTAACGTGAGGGGGAAAAAAGTATTTAATTTGTTTTTAATAACATTTAACCACACCACTTTTATTTTTCAAATATTTTTTGGTAAAATTTGTACACCAATTTTTATTTTTCAATATTATTTTAACCACTTTGATTAACCACACCGCTTTTTTTTCATATATTTTTTTGTAAAAAAATCGTAAACCAATTTTTATTGTTCAATATTATTTTAACCACTTTGAAAAAATTTTTATTGATATTATGTGTAAATAAAATTAATGTATTTACATTGATAGCAAATATTTCTAAACCTTAATTATAAATTCACTATTTATATTTGCTATCAATATAAACGCAATTTTAAAATATAATATTTATATCTTTTCCACCGTTATTAAATTTCTTCTTTTACAAATATTTGCAATTTTTTTCGTGCCTTTTAAATAATTTTATTTTATTGCCTTCTTTTTCAGCAATTTTTTAGCATTTATATTAATAGCGTTATTAATTTTAATATCAACAATTCGCTAATTATTTTTTTAAGGATTTTTTTTTTAATTAGAGAATTGTTGTATTAAATTCTTTACATAATATGTAATGTTTTTTACTTAAATAAATTTTAATTATTTTATTTTTTTAAATTATTACTAGACAGTAAAAAGTTTAGGTACCAGATTATAGAGTTAAAGATTTATTGTCGTCTCCATATCTTCGTGTAAATAAAAAAAAATCTTCCTTACATAAGCTTTTATATTGGCCTGGCATACATTTATTCGTTTCCACCTATCTATAACTGCGCATGCTAAAATTTGTTTTAAAAAAATAGACTTGTTTTAAATTTAGATTGAAAATATGAGAAACTACTTTGTTATTGAAAGAATAGAGCCATTCGCCTCCCAATCACGAAATACTCGTGGTGAGATCGCCCACATCAGATTTAATAATCTGGCAGATCATCCCCGACCAGATTTGGCTCTAACAACACTTATTGAACAACTTTTGGATCGGGTGCTCACCGGAAGACCAGCGCCTCTCCGCGTTGGTCTTCAGGTGCAACCACCAAATTTCCACCACCCATTTACAGTGCCACTCCGGCCATTAGAACAAAATAATGCAGCAGCATTAGCCGC
Source organism: Meloidogyne enterolobii (assembly GCA_963681835.1). NCBI lineage: Eukaryota > Metazoa > Nematoda > Chromadorea > Rhabditida > Meloidogynidae > Meloidogyne > Meloidogyne enterolobii. The sequence goes on from CAVMJV010000283.1 coordinate 80,827, forward strand.
AGCTATAGAGAGGTTGAACGAAATATCCCAGGCCGGGATAGACCTTCTCTCAGGAACAACAACAACAAAAGTTGTAGCTGTATGGCCTTTAACTGGGCAGCGCACTAATAATCCAGCATCACATTCGGGTAGGTTCATACTAGTCTTACATTTCTCAAATAAATGTAAGGCAGTCATGTTCCTACAGGTAGCTGCGATATGGACCAAGAACATGTAGTGTCTTCTCGATGTCGTTCAATTGTGCGCGTCCACAATCCAAACGACCGCTACTGTCTTGCTCGTGCAGTAGTGATTGGACTTACAAAAATTCGACTTGTTGATCAAGGCGATGCTAATAATGGAGCAGCTCATTTTAGAGCTTTTTGCCAACAACAAGAACAACATTTAATTTTTTTAAACTACTTAATGAATACAGCCGGACTTCCATATGGATTACAGGTATTATTTACTTACATTTTTTTAGATTTACGTAATATAGGAATATTCGCTTGAACATGTAGCGATTCTCCAACGATGGCTGAATCAATATTATGGAGAAGGGCACACTCGTATTGTCGTTTTCCAAAAAGAGCAACAGTATCGGATTGTGTTTAAAGGAGTGGGAAGAGCAGCACGTTACAATTTATGTCTGCTCTTGGAGAATCGT
>CAVMJV010000284.1:0-80769 GCA_963681835.1 Meloidogyne enterolobii
GGGCAAATCCACCTTGAAAATTTTAGTGAAAAAAAAATACCCCAAAATTATTTATCCATAAATAACTTACTGTATATTAATAGGATATAGTTCTTTTTGGTATATTAGATTCTATATGTAATGATGATTCGAATGATATATCGTAACCCAATTCGCGATGATTACTTCATTGGGCAAATCCACCTTGAAAATTTTAGTGAAAAAAAAATACCCCAAAATTATTTATCCATAAATAACTTACTGTATACTAATAGGATATAGTTCTTTTTGGTATATTAGATTCTATATGTAATGATGATTCGAATGATATATCGTAACCCAATTCGCGATGATTACTTCATTGGGCAAATCCACCTTGAAAATTTTAGTGAAAAAAAAATACCCCAAAATTATTTATCCATAAATAACTTACTGTATATTAATAGGATATAGTTCTTTTTGGTATATTAGATTCTATATGTAATGATGATTCGAATGATATATCGTAACCCAATTCGCGATGATTACTTCATTGGGCAAATCCACCTTGAAAATTTTAGTGAAAAAAAAATACCCCAAAATTATTTATCCATAAATAACTTACTGTATATTAATAGGATATAGTTCTTTTTGGTATATTAGATTCTATATGTAATGATGATTCGAATGATATATCGTAACCCAATTCGCGATGATTACTTCATTGGGCAAATCCACCTTGAAAATTTTAGTGAAAAAAAATACCCCAAAATTATTTATCCATAAATAACTTACTGTATATTAATAGGATATAGTTCTTTTTGGTATATTAGATTCTATATGTAATGATGATTCGAATGATATATCGTAACCCAATTCGCGATGATTACTTCATTGGGCAAATCCACCTTGAAAATTTTAGTGAAAAAAAAATACCCCAAAATTATTTATCCATAAATAACTTACTGTATATTAATAGGATATAGTTCTTTTTGGTATATTAGATTCTATATGTAATGATGATTCGAATGATATATCGTAACCCAATTCGCGATGATTACTTCATTGGGCAAATCCACCTTGAAAATTTTAGTGAAAAAAAAATACCCCAAAATTATTTATCCATAAATAACTTACTGTATATTAATAGGATATAGTTCTTTTTGGTATATTAGATTCTATATGTAATGATGATTCGAATGATATATCGTAACCCAATTCGCGATGATTACTTCATTGGGCAAATCCACCTTGAAAATTTTAGTGAAAAAAAAATACCCCAAAATTATTTATCCATAAATAACTTACTGTATATTAATAGGATATAGTTCTTTTTGGTATATTAGATTCTATATGTAATGATGATTCGAATGATATATCGTAACCCAATTCGCGATGATTACTTCATTGGGCAAATCCACCTTGAAAATTTTAGTGAAAAAAAAATACCCCAAAATTATTTATCCATAAATAACTTACTGTATATTAATAGGATATAGTTCTTTTTGGTATATTAGATTCTATATGTAATGATGATTCGAATGATATATCGTAACCCAATTCGCGATGATTACTTCATTGGGCAAATCCACCTTGAAAATTTTAGTGAAAAAAAAATACCCCAAAATTATTTATCCATAAATAACTTACTGTATATTAATAGGATATAGTTCTTTTTGGTATATTAGATTCTATATGTAATGATGATTCGAATGATATATCGTAACCCAATTCGCGATGATTACTTCATTGGGCAAATCCACCTTGAAAATTTTAGTGAAAAAAAAATACCCCAAAATTATTTATCCATAAATAACTTACTGTATATTAATAGGATATAGTTCTTTTTGGTATATTAGATTCTATATGTAATGATGATTCGAATGATATATCGTAACCCAATTCGCGATGATTACTTCATTGGGCAAATCCACCTTGAAAATTTTAGTGAAAAAAAAATACCCCAAAATTATTTATCCATAAATAACTTACTGTATATTAATAGGATATAGTTCTTTTTGGTATATTAGATTCTATATGTAATGATGATTCGAATGATATATCGTAACCCAATTCGCGATGATTACTTCATTGGGCAAATCCACCTTGAAAATTTTAGTGAAAAAAAAATACCCCAAAATTATTTATCCATAAATAACTTACTGTATATTAATAGGATATAGTTCTTTTTGGTATATTAGATTCTATATGTAATGATGATTCGAATGATATATCGTAACCCAATTCGCGATGATTACTTCATTGGGCAAATCCACCTTGAAAATTTTAGTGAAAAAAAAATACCCCAAAATTATTTATCCATAAATAACTTACTGTATATTAATAGGATATAGTTCTTTTTGGTATATTAGATTCTATATGTAATGATGATTCGAATGATATATCGTAACCCAATTCGCGATGATTACTTCATCGGGCAAATCCACCTTGAAAATTTTAGTGAAAAAAAAATACCCCAAAATTATTTATCCATAAATAACTTACTGTATATTAATAGGATATAGTTCTTTTTGGTATATTAGATTCTATATGTAATGATGATTCGAATGATATATCGTAACCCAATTCGCGATGATTACTTCATTGGGCAAATCCACCTTGAAAATTTTAGTGAAAAAAAAATACCCCAAAATTATTTATCCATAAATAACTTACTGTATACTAATAGGATATAGTTCTTTTTGGTATATTAGATTCTATATGTAATGATGATTCGAATGATATATCGTAACCCAATTCGCGATGATTACTTCATTGGGCAAATCCACCTTGAAAATTTTAGTGAAAAAAAATACCCCAAAATTATTTATCCATAAATAACTTACTGTATATTAATAGGATATAGTTCTTTTTGGTATATTAGATTCTATATGTAATGATGATTCGAATGATATATCGTAACCCAATTCGCGATGATTACTTCATTGGGCAAATCCACCTTGAAAATTTTAGTGAAAAAAAATACCCCAAAATTATTTATCCATAAATAACTTACTGTATATTAATAGGATATAGTTCTTTTTGGTATATTAGATTCTATATGTAATGATGATTCGAATGATATATCGTAACCCAATTCGCGATGATTACTTCATCGGGCAAATCCACCTTGAAAATTTTAGTGAAAAAAAAATACCCCAAAATTATTTATCCATAAATAACTTACTGTATATTAATAGGATATAGTTCTTTTTGGTATATTAGATTCTATATGTAATGATGATTCGAATGATATATCGTAACCCAATTCGCGATGATTACTTCATTGGGCAAATCCACCTTGAAAATTTTAGTGAAAAAAAAATACCCCAAAATTATTTATCCATAAATAACTTACTGTATACTAATAGGATATAGTTCTTTTTGGTATATTAGATTCTATATGTAATGATGATTCGAATGATATATCGTAACCCAATTCGCGATGATTACTTCATTGGGCAAATCCACCTTGAAAATTTTAGTGAAAAAAAAATACCCCAAAATTATTTATCCATAAATAACTTACTGTATATTAATAGGATATAGTTCTTTTTGGTATATTAGATTCTATATGTAATGATGATTCGAATGATATATCGTAACCCAATTCGCGATGATTACTTCATTGGGCAAATCCACCTTGAAAATTTTAGTGAAAAAAAATACCCCAAAATTATTTATCCATAAATAACTTACTGTATATTAATAGGATATAGTTCTTTTTGGTATATTAGATTCTATATGTAATGATGATTCGAATGATATATCGTAACCCAATTCGCGATGATTACTTCATCGGGCAAATCCACCTTGAAAATTTTAGTGAAAAAAAAATACCCCAAAATTATTTATCCATAAATAACTTACTGTATATTAATAGGATATAGTTCTTTTTGGTATATTAGATTCTATATGTAATGATGATTCGAATGATATATCGTAACCCAATTCGCGATGATTACTTCATTGGGCAAATCCACCTTGAAAATTTTAGTGAAAAAAAAATACCCCAAAATTATTTATCCATAAATAACTTACTGTATACTAATAGGATATAGTTCTTTTTGGTATATTAGATTCTATATGTAATGATGATTCGAATGATATATCGTAACCCAATTCGCGATGATTACTTCATTGGGCAAATCCACCTTGAAAATTTTAGTGAAAAAAAAATACCCCAAAATTATTTATCCATAAATAACTTACTGTATATTAATAGGATATAGTTCTTTTTGGTATATTAGATTCTATATGTAATGATGATTCGAATGATATATCGTAACCCAATTCGCGATGATTACTTCATTGGGCAAATCCACCTTGAAAATTTTAGTGAAAAAAAAATACCCCAAAATTATTTATCCATAAATAACTTACTGTATATTAATAGGATATAGTTCTTTTTGGTATATTAGATTCTATATGTAATGATGATTCGAATGATATATCGTAACCCAATTCGCGATGATTACTTCATTGGGCAAATCCACCTTGAAAATTTTAGTGAAAAAAAATACCCCAAAATTATTTATCCATAAATAACTTACTGTATATTAATAGGATATAGTTCTTTTTGGTATATTAGATTCTATATGTAATGATGATTCGAATGATATATCGTAACCCAATTCGCGATGATTACTTCATCGGGCAAATCCACCTTGAAAATTTTAGTGAAAAAAAAATACCCCAAAATTATTTATCCATAAATAACTTACTGTATATTAATAGGATATAGTTCTTTTTGGTATATTAGATTCTATATGTAATGATGATTCGAATGATATATCGTAACCCAATTCGCGATGATTACTTCATTGGGCAAATCCACCTTGAAAATTTTAGTGAAAAAAAAATACCCCAAAATTATTTATCCATAAATAACTTACTGTATACTAATAGGATATAGTTCTTTTTGGTATATTAGATTCTATATGTAATGATGATTCGAATGATATATCGTAACCCAATTCGCGATGATTACTTCATTGGGCAAATCCACCTTGAAAATTTTAGTGAAAAAAAAATACCCCAAAATTATTTATCCATAAATAACTTACTGTATATTAATAGGATATAGTTCTTTTTGGTATATTAGATTCTATATGTAATGATGATTCGAATGATATATCGTAACCCAATTCGCGATGATTACTTCATCGGGCAAATCCACCTTGAAAATTTTAGTGAAAAAAAAATACCCCAAAATTATTTATCCATAAATAACTTACTGTATATTAATAGGATATAGTTCTTTTTGGTATATTAGATTCTATATGTAATGATGATTCGAATGATATATCGTAACCCAATTCGCGATGATTACTTCATTGGGCAAATCCACCTTGAAAATTTTAGTGAAAAAAAAATACCCCAAAATTATTTATCCATAAATAACTTACTGTATATTAATAGGATATAGTTCTTTTTGGTATATTAGATTCTATATGTAATGATGATTCGAATGATATATCGTAACCCAATTCGCGATGATTACTTCATTGGGCAAATCCACCTTGAAAATTTTAGTGAAAAAAAATACCCCAAAATTATTTATCCATAAATAACTTACTGTATATTAATAGGATATAGTTCTTTTTGGTATATTAGATTCTATATGTAATGATGATTCGAATGATATATCGTAACCCAATTCGCGATGATTACTTCATCGGGCAAATCCACCTTGAAAATTTTAGTGAAAAAAAAATACCCCAAAATTATTTATCCATAAATAACTTACTGTATATTAATAGGATATAGTTCTTTTTGGTATATTAGATTCTATATGTAATGATGATTCGAATGATATATCGTAACCCAATTCGCGATGATTACTTCATTGGGCAAATCCACCTTGAAAATTTTAGTGAAAAAAAAATACCCCAAAATTATTTATCCATAAATAACTTACTGTATACTAATAGGATATAGTTCTTTTTGGTATATTAGATTCTATATGTAATGATGATTCGAATGATATATCGTAACCCAATTCGCGATGATTACTTCATTGGGCAAATCCACCTTGAAAATTTTAGTGAAAAAAAAATACCCCAAAATTATTTATCCATAAATAACTTACTGTATATTAATAGGATATAGTTCTTTTTGGTATATTAGATTCTATATGTAATGATGATTCGAATGATATATCGTAACCCAATTCGCGATGATTACTTCATTGGGCAAATCCACCTTGAAAATTTTAGTGAAAAAAAATACCCCAAAATTATTTATCCATAAATAACTTACTGTATATTAATAGGATATAGTTCTTTTTGGTATATTAGATTCTATATGTAATGATGATTCGAATGATATATCGTAACCCAATTCGCGATGATTACTTCATTGGGCAAATCCACCTTGAAAATTTTAGTGAAAAAAAATACCCCAAAATTATTTATCCATAAATAACTTACTGTATATTAATAGGATATAGTTCTTTTTGGTATATTAGATTCTATATGTAATGATGATTCGAATGATATATCGTAACCCAATTCGCGATGATTACTTCATCGGGCAAATCCACCTTGAAAATTTTAGTGAAAAAAAAATACCCCAAAATTATTTATCCATAAATAACTTACTGTATACTAATAGGATATAGTTCTTTTTGGTATATTAGATTCTATATGTAATGATGATTCGAATGATATATCGTAACCCAATTCGCGATGATTACTTCATTGGGCAAATCCACCTTGAAAATTTTAGTGAAAAAAAAATACCCCAAAATTATTTATCCATAAATAACTTACTGTATATTAATAGGATATAGTTCTTTTTGGTATATTAGATTCTATATGTAATGATGATTCGAATGATATATCGTAACCCAATTCGCGATGATTACTTCATTGGGCAAATCCACCTTGAAAATTTTAGTGAAAAAAAAATACCCCAAAATTATTTATCCATAAATAACTTACTGTATATTAATAGGATATAGTTCTTTTTGGTATATTAGATTCTATATGTAATGATGATTCGAATGATATATCGTAACCCAATTCGCGATGATTACTTCATTGGGCAAATCCACCTTGAAAATTTTAGTGAAAAAAAATACCCCAAAATTATTTATCCATAAATAACTTACTGTATATTAATAGGATATAGTTCTTTTTGGTATATTAGATTCTATATGTAATGATGATTCGAATGATATATCGTAACCCAATTCGCGATGATTACTTCATCGGGCAAATCCACCTTGAAAATTTTAGTGAAAAAAAAATACCCCAAAATTATTTATCCATAAATAACTTACTGTATATTAATAGGATATAGTTCTTTTTGGTATATTAGATTCTATATGTAATGATGATTCGAATGATATATCGTAACCCAATTCGCGATGATTACTTCATTGGGCAAATCCACCTTGAAAATTTTAGTGAAAAAAAAATACCCCAAAATTATTTATCCATAAATAACTTACTGTATATTAATAGGATATAGTTCTTTTTGGTATATTAGATTCTATATGTAATGATGATTCGAATGATATATCGTAACCCAATTCGCGATGATTACTTCATTGGGCAAATCCACCTTGAAAATTTTAGTGAAAAAAAAATACCCCAAAATTATTTATCCATAAATAACTTACTGTATACTAATAGGATATAGTTCTTTTTGGTATATTAGATTCTATATGTAATGATGATTCGAATGATATATCGTAACCCAATTCGCGATGATTACTTCATTGGGCAAATCCACCTTGAAAATTTTAGTGAAAAAAAAATACCCCAAAATTATTTATCCATAAATAACTTACTGTATATTAATAGGATATAGTTCTTTTTGGTATATTAGATTCTATATGTAATGATGATTCGAATGATATATCGTAACCCAATTCGCGATGATTACTTCATTGGGCAAATCCACCTTGAAAATTTTAGTGAAAAAAAAATACCCCAAAATTATTTATCCATAAATAACTTACTGTATATTAATAGGATATAGTTCTTTTTGGTATATTAGATTCTATATGTAATGATGATTCGAATGATATATCGTAACCCAATTCGCGATGATTACTTCATTGGGCAAATCCACCTTGAAAATTTTAGTGAAAAAAAATACCCCAAAATTATTTATCCATAAATAACTTACTGTATATTAATAGGATATAGTTCTTTTTGGTATATTAGATTCTATATGTAATGATGATTCGAATGATATATCGTAACCCAATTCGCGATGATTACTTCATCGGGCAAATCCACCTTGAAAATTTTAGTGAAAAAAAAATACCCCAAAATTATTTATCCATAAATAACTTACTGTATATTAATAGGATATAGTTCTTTTTGGTATATTAGATTCTATATGTAATGATGATTCGAATGATATATCGTAACCCAATTCGCGATGATTACTTCATTGGGCAAATCCACCTTGAAAATTTTAGTGAAAAAAAATACCCCAAAATTATTTATCCATAAATAACTTACTGTATATTAATAGGATATAGTTCGTCTTGGTATATTAAATTCTATATTTAATGATGATTCGAATGGTATATCGTAACCCAATTCGTGATGATTACTTCATTGGGCAAATCCATTTTGAAATTTTAGTGAAAAAAAATACCCCAAAATTTTTAATCCATAAATAACTTACTGTATATTAATAGAGTATAGTTCGTCTTGGTATATTAAATTCTATATTTAATGATGATTCGAATGATATATCGTAACCCAATTCGCGATGATTACTTCATTGGGCAAATCCACCTTGAAAATTTTAGTGAAAAAAAAATACCCCAAAATTATTTATCCATAAATAACTTACTGTATATTAATAGGATATAGTTCTTTTTGGTATATTAGATTCTATATGTAATGATGATTCGAATGATATATCGTAACCCAATTCGCGATGATTACTTCATTGGGCAAATCCACCTTGAAAATTTTAGTGAAAAAAAAATACCCCAAAATTATTTATCCATAAATAACTTACTGTATATTAATAGGATATAGTTCTTTTTGGTATATTAGATTCTATATGTAATGATGATTCGAATGATATATCGTAACCCAATTCGCGATGATTACTTCATTGGGCAAATCCACCTTGAAAATTTTAGTGAAAAAAAAATACCCCAAAATTATTTATCCATAAATAACTTACTGTATATTAATAGGATATAGTTCTTTTTGGTATATTAGATTCTATATGTAATGATGATTCGAATGATATATCGTAACCCAATTCGCGATGATTACTTCATTGGGCAAATCCACCTTGAAAATTTTAGTGAAAAAAAAATACCCCAAAATTATTTATCCTTAAATAACTTACTGTATATTAATAGGATATAGTTCTTTTTGGTATATTAGATTCTATATGTAATGATGATTCGAATGATATATCGTAACCCAATTCGCGATGATTACTTCATTGGGCAAATCCACCTTGAAAATTTTAGTGAAAAAAAAATACCCCAAAATTATTTATCCATAAATAACTTACTGTATATTAATAGAGTATAGTTCGTCTTGGTATATTAAATTCTATATTTAATGATGATTCGAATGGTATATCGTAACCCAATTCGTGATGATTACTTCATTGGGCAAATCCATTTTGAAATTTTAGTGAAAAAAAATATTCCAAAATTTTTAATCCATAAATAACTTACTGTATATTAATAGAGTATAGTTCGTCTTGGTATATTAAATTCTATATTTAATGATGATTCGAATGGTATATCGTAACCCAATTCGTGATGATTACTTCATTGGGCAAATCCATTTTGAAATTTTAGTGAAAAAAAATACCCCAAAATTTTTAATCCATAAATAACTTACTGTATATTAATAGAGTATAGTTCGTCTTGGTATATTAAATTCTATATTTAATGATGATTCGAATGGTATATCGTAACCCAATTCGTGATGATTACTTCATTGGGCAAATCCACTTTGAAAATATCATTCAAAAAAAAAATAACCCAAAATTATTAATCCATAAATAACTTACTGTATATTAATAGGGTATAGTTCGTCTTGGTATATTAAATTCTATATTTAATGATGATTCGAATGGTATATCGTAACCCAATTAGCGATGATTACTTCACTGGGCAAATCCACTTTGAAAATATCAGTCAAAAAAAAATAACCCAAAATTATTAATCCATAAATAACTTACGGTATATTAATAGGGTATAGTTCGTCTTGGTATATTAGATACTATATTTAATGTTGATTCGAATGGTATATAGTAACCCAATTAGCGATGATTATTTCACTGGGCAAATCCACTTTGAAAATATCAGTCAAAAAAAAATAACCCAAAATTATTAATCCATAAATAACTTACGGTATATTAATAGGGTATAGTTTGTCTTGGTATATTAGATACTATATTTAATGTTGATTCGAATGGTATATCGTAACCCAATTAGCGATGATTACTTCACTGGGCAAATCCACTTTGAAAATATCATTCAAAAAAAAATAACTTAAAATTATTAATCCATAAATAACTTACGGTATATTAATAGGGTATAGTTTGTCTTGGTATATTAGATACTATATTTAATGTTGATTCGAATGGTATATCGTAACCCAATTAGCGATGATTACTTCACTGGGCAAATCCACTTTGAAAATATCAGTCAAAAAAAATAACCCAAAATTATTAATCCATAAATAACTTACGGTATATTAATAGGGTATAGTTCGTCTTGGTATATTAGATACTATATTTAATGTTGATTCGAATGGTATATCGTAACCCAATTAGCGATGATTACTTCACTGGGCAAATCCACTTTGAAAATATCAGTCAAAAAAAAATAACCCAAAATTATTAATCCATAAATAACTTACGGTATATTAATAGGGTATAGTTTGTCTTGGTATATTAGATACTATATTTAATGTTGATTCGAATGGTATATCGTAACCCAATTAGCGATGATTACTTCACTGGGCAAATCCACTTTGAAGATATCAGTCAAAAAAAAATAACCCAAAATTATTAATCCATAAATAACTTACGGTATATTAATAGGGTATAGTTCGTCTTGGTATATTAAATTCTATATTTAATGATGATTCGAATGGTATATCGTAACCCAATTAGCGATGATTACTTCACTGGGCAAATCCACTTTGAAAATATCAGTCAAAAAAAAATAACCCAAAATTATTAATCCATAAATAACTTACGGTATATTAATAGGGTATAGTTCGTCTTGGTATATTAGATACTATATTTAATGTTGATTCGAATGGTATATCGTAACCCAATTAGCGATGATTACTTCACTGGGCAAATCCACTTTGAAAATATCAGTCAAAAAAAAATAACCCAAAATTATTAATCCATAAATAACTTACGGTATATTAATAGGGTATAGTTCGTCTTGGTATATTAGATACTATATTTAATGTTGATTCGAATGGTATATCGTAACCCAATTAGCGATGATTACTTCACTGGGCAAATCCACTTTGAAAATATCAGTCAAAAAAAAATAACCCAAAATTATTAATCCATAAATAACTTACGGTATATTAATAGGGTATAGTTTGTCTTGGTATATTAGATACTATATTTAATGTTGATTCGAATGGTATATCGTAACCCAATTAGCGATGATTACTTCACTGGGCAAATCCACTTTGAAAATTTTAGTAAAAAAATACCCCAAAATTTTTAATCCATAAATAACTTACTGTATATTAATAGAGTATAGTTCGTCTTGGTATATTAAATTCTATATTTAATGATGATTCGAATGGTATATCGTAACCCAATTCGCGATGATTACTTCATTGGGCAAATCCACTTTGAAAATTTTAGTAAAAAAAATACCCCAAAATTTTTAATCCATAAATAACTTACTGTATATTAATAGAGTATAGTTCGTCTTGGTATATTAAATTCTATATTTAATGATGATTCGAATGGTATATCGTAACCCAATTAGCGATGATTACTTCATTGGGCAAATCCACTTTGAAAATTTTAGTAAAAAAAATACCCCAAAATTTTTAATCCATAAATAACTTACTGTATATTAATAGAGTATAGTTCGTCTTGGTATATTAAATTCTATATTTAATGATGATTCGAATGGTATATCGTAACCCAATTCGCGATGATTACTTCATTGGGCAAATCCACTTTGAAAATTTTAGTAAAAAAAATACCCCAAAATTTTTAATCCATAAATAACTTACTGTATATTAATAGAGTATAGTTCGTCTTGGTATATTAAATTCTATATTTAATGATGATTCGAATGGTATATCGTAACCCAATTCGCGATGATTACTTCATTGGGCAAATCCACTTTGAAAATTTTAGTAAAAAAAATACCCCAAAATTTTTAATCCATAAATAACTTACTGTATATTAATAGAGTATAGTTCGTCTTGGTATATTAAATTCTATATTTAATGATGATTCGAATGGTATATCGTAACCCAATTAGCGATGATTACTTCATTGGGCAAATCCACTTTGAAAATTTTAGTGAAAAAAAAATACCCCAAAATTTTTAATCCATAAATAACTTACTGTATATTAATAGAGTATAGTTCGTCTTGGTATATTAAATTCTATATTTAATGATGATTCGAATGGTATATCGTAACCCAATTCGCGATGATTACTTCATTGGGCAAATCCACTTTGAAAATTTTAGTAAAAAAAATACCCCAAAATTTTTAATCCATAAATAACTTACTGTATATTAATAGAGTATAGTTCGTCTTGGTATATTAAATTCTATATTTAATGATGATTCGAATGGTATATCGTAACCCAATTCGCGATGATTACTTCATTGGGCAAATCCACTTTGAAAATTTTAGTAAAAAAAATACCCCAAAATTTTTAATCCATAAATAACTTACTGTATATTAATAGAGTATAGTTCGTCTTGGTATATTAAATTCTATATTTAATGATGATTCGAATGGTATATCGTAACCCAATTAGCGATGATTACTTCATTGGGCAAATCCACTTTGAAAATTTTAGTGAAAAAAAAATACCCCAAAATTTTTAATCCATAAATAACTTACTGTATATTAATAGAGTATAGTTCGTCTTGGTATATTAAATTCTATATTTAATGATGATTCGAATGGTATATCGTAACCCAATTCGCGATGATTACTTCATTGGGCAAATCCACTTTGAAAATTTTAGTAAAAAAAATACCCCAAAATTTTTAATCCATAAATAACTTACTGTATATTAATAGAGTATAGTTCGTCTTGGTATATTAAATTCTATATTTAATGATGATTCGAATGGTATATCGTAACCCAATTAGCGATGATTACTTCATTGGGCAAATCCACTTTGAAAATTTTAGTAAAAAAAATACCCCAAAATTTTTAATCCATAAATAACTTACTGTATATTAATAGAGTATAGTTCGTCTTGGTATATTAAATTCTATATTTAATGATGATTCGAATGGTATATCGTAACCCAATTCGCGATGATTACTTCATTGGGCAAATCCACTTTGAAAATTTTAGTAAAAAAAATACCCCAAAATTTTTAATCCATAAATAACTTACTGTATATTAATAGAGTATAGTTCGTCTTGGTATATTAAATTCTATATTTAATGATGATTCGAATGGTATATCGTAACCCAATTCGCGATGATTACTTCATTGGGCAAATCCACTTTGAAAATTTTAGTAAAAAAAATACCCCAAAATTTTTAATCCATAAATAACTTACTGTATATTAATAGAGTATAGTTCGTCTTGGTATATTAAATTCTATATTTAATGATGATTCGAATGGTATATCGTAACCCAATTCGCGATGATTACTTCATTGGGCAAATCCACTTTGAAAATTTTAGTAAAAAAAATACCCCAAAATTTTTAATCCATAAATAACTTACTGTATATTAATAGAGTATAGTTCGTCTTGGTATATTAAATTCTATATTTAATGATGATTCGAATGGTATATCGTAACCCAATTCGCGATGATTACTTCATTGGGCAAATCCACTTTGAAAATTTTAGTAAAAAAAATACCCCAAAATTTTTAATCCATAAATAACTTACTGTATATTAATAGAGTATAGTTCGTCTTGGTATATTAAATTCTATATTTAATGATGATTCGAATGGTATATCGTAACCCAATTCGCGATGATTACTTCATTGGGCAAATCCACTTTGAAAATTTTAGTAAAAAAAATACCCCAAAATTTTTAATCCATAAATAACTTACTGTATATTAATAGAGTATAGTTCGTCTTGGTATATTAAATTCTATATTTAATGATGATTCGAATGGTATATCGTAACCCAATTCGCGATGATTACTTCATTGGGCAAATCCACTTTGAAAATTTTAGTAAAAAAAATACCCCAAAATTTTTAATCCATAAATAACTTACTGTATATTAATAGAGTATAGTTCGTCTTGGTATATTAAATTCTATATTTAATGATGATTCGAATGGTATATCGTAACCCAATTCGCGATGATTACTTCATTGGGCAAATCCACTTTGAAAATTTTAGTAAAAAAAATACCCCAAAATTTTTAATCCATAAATAACTTACTGTATATTAATAGAGTATAGTTCGTCTTGGTATATTAAATTCTATATTTAATGATGATTCGAATGGTATATCGTAACCCAATTCGCGATGATTACTTCATTGGGCAAATCCACTTTGAAAATTTTAGTAAAAAAAATACCCCAAAATTTTTAATCCATAAATAACTTACTGTATATTAATAGAGTATAGTTCGTCTTGGTATATTAAATTCTATATTTAATGATGATTCGAATGGTATATCGTAACCCAATTCGCGATGATTACTTCATTGGGCAAATCCACTTTGAAAATTTTAGTAAAAAAAATACCCCAAAATTTTTAATCCATAAATAACTTACTGTATATTAATAGAGTATAGTTCGTCTTGGTATATTAAATTCTATATTTAATGATGATTCGAATGGTATATCGTAACCCAATTCGCGATGATTACTTCATTGGGCAAATCCACTTTGAAAATTTTAGTAAAAAAAATAACCCAAAATTATTAATCCATAAATAACTTACGGTATATTAATAGGGTATAGTTTGTCTTGGTATATTAGATACTATATTTAATGTTGATTCGAATGGTATATCGTAACCCAATTAGCGATGATTACTTCACTGGGCAAATCCACTTTGAAAATTTTAGTAAAAAAAATACCCCAAAATTTTTAATCCATAAATAACTTACTGTATATTAATAGAGTATAGTTCGTCTTGGTATATTAAATTCTATATTTAATGATGATTCGAATGGTATATCGTAACCCAATTCGCGATGATTACTTCATTGGGCAAATCCACTTTGAAAATTTTAGTAAAAAAAATACCCCAAAATTTTTAATCCATAAATAACTTACTGTATATTAATAGAGTATAGTTCGTCTTGGTATATTAAATTCTATATTTAATGATGATTCGAATGGTATATCGTAACCCAATTCGCGATGATTACTTCATTGGGCAAATCCACTTTGAAAATTTTAGTAAAAAAAATACCCCAAAATTTTTAATCCATAAATAACTTACTGTATATTAATAGAGTATAGTTCGTCTTGGTATATTAAATTCTATATTTAATGATGATTCGAATGGTATATCGTAACCCAATTCGCGATGATTACTTCATTGGGCAAATCCACTTTGAAAATTTTAGTAAAAAAAATACCCCAAAATTTTTAATCCATAAATAACTTACTGTATATTAATAGAGTATAGTTCGTCTTGGTATATTAAATTCTATATTTAATGATGATTCGAATGGTATATCGTAACCCAATTCGCGATGATTACTTCATTGGGCAAATCCACTTTGAAAATTTTAGTAAAAAAAATACCCCAAAATTATTAATCCATAAATAACTTACGGTATATTAATAGGGTATAGTTCGTCTTGGTATATTAGATACTATATTTAATGGAGATTCGAATGGTATATCGTAACCCAATTCGCGATGATTACTTCATCGGGCAAATCTACTTTGAAAATATCAGTCAAAAAAAAAAAATAACACAAAATTATTAATCCATAAATAACTTACTGTATATTAATAGGGTATAGTTCGTCTTGGTATATTATATACTATATTTAATGGAGATTCGAATGGTATATCGTAACCCAATTCGCGATGATTACTTCATATGGCAAATCCACTTTGAAAATTTCAGTCAAAAAAAAATAACACAAAATTATTAATCCATAAATAACTTACTGTATATTAATAGGGTATAGTTCGTCTTGGTATATTAGATACTATATTTAATGGAGATTCGAATGGTATATCGTAACCCAATTATCGATGATTACTTCATCGGGCAAATCCACTTTGAATATATCAGTCAAAAAAAATAACTCAAAATTATTAATCCATAAATAACTTACGGTATATTAATAGGGTATAGTTCGTCTTGGTATATTAGATACTATATTTAATGGTGAATCGAATGGTATATCGTAACCCAATTAGCGATGATTACTTCACTGGGCAAATCCACTTTGAAAATATCAGTCAAAAAAAATAACTCAAAATTATTAATCCATAAATAACTTACGGTATATTAATAGGGTATAGTTCGTCTTGGTATATTAGATACTATATTTAATGGTGAATCGAATGGTATATCGTAACCCAATTAGCGATGATTACTTCACTGGGCAAATCCACTTTGAATATATCAGTCAAAAAAAATAACTCAAAATTATTAATCCATAAATAACTTACGGTATATTAATAGGGTATAGTTCGTCTTGGTATATTAGATACTATATTTAATGGTGAATCGAATGGTATATCGTAACCCAATTAGCGATGATTACTTCACTGGGCAAATCCACTTTGAAAATATCAGTCAAAAAAAATAACTCAAAATTATTAATCCATAAATAACTTACGGTATATTAATAGGGTATAGTTCGTCTTGGTATATTAGATACTATATTTAATGGTGAATCGAATGGTATATCGTAACCCAATTAGCGATGATTACTTCACTGGGCAAATCCACTTTGAAAATTTTAGTGAAAAAAAATACCCCAAAATTTTTAATCCATAAATAACTTACTGTATATTAATAGGATATAGTTCGTCTTGGTATATTAAATTCTATATTTAATGATGATTCAAATGTTATATCGTAACCCAATTAGCGATGATTACTTCATTGGGCAAATCCACTTTGAAAATTTTAGTGAAAAAAAAATACCCCAAAATTTTTAATCCATAAATAACTTACTGTATATTAATAGGATATAGTTCGTCTTGGTATATTAAATTCTATATTTAATGATGATTCAAATGTTATATCGTAACCCAATTAGCGATGATTACTTCACTGGGCAAATCCACTTTGAAAATTTTAGTGAAAAAAAATACCCCAAAATTTTTAATCCATAAATAACTTACTGTATATTAATAGGATATAGTTCGTCTTGGTATATTAAATTCTATATTTAATGATGATTCGAATGTTATATCGTAACCCAATTAGCGATGATTACTTCATTGGGCAAATCCACTTTGAAAATTTTAGTGAAAAAAAATACCCCAAAATTTTTAATCCATAAATAACTTACTGTATATTAATAGGATATAGTTCGTCTTGGTATATTAAATTCTATATTTAATGATGATTCAAATGTTATATCGTAACCCAATTAGCGATGATTACTTCATTGGGCAAATCCACTTTGAAAATTTTAGTGAAAAAAAAATACCCCAAAATTTTTAATCCATAAATAACTTACTGTATATTAATAGGATATAGTTCGTCTTGGTATATTAAATTCTATATTTAATGATGATTCGAATATTATATCGTAACCCAATTAGCGATGATTACTTCATTGGGCAAATCCACTTTGAAAATTTTAGTGAAAAAAAATACCCCAAAATTTTTAATCCATAAATAACTTACTGTATATTAATAGGATATAGTTCGTCTTGGTATATTAAATTCTATATTTAATGATGATTCAAATGTTATATCGTAACCCAATTAGCGATGATTACTTCATTGGGCAAATCCACTTTGAAAATTTTAGTGAAAAAAAAATACCCCAAAATTTTTAATCCATAAATAACTTACTGTATATTAATAGGATATAGTTCGTCTTGGTATATTAAATTCTATATTTAATGATGATTCAAATGTTATATCGTAACCCAATTAGCGATGATTACTTCATTGGGCAAATCCACTTTGAAAATTTTAGTGAAAAAAAAATACCCCAAAATTATTAATCCATAAATAACTTACTGTATATTAATAGGATATAGTTCGTCTTGGTATATTAAATTCTATATTTAATGATGATTCAAATGTTATATCGTAACCCAATTAGCGATGATTACTTCATTGGGCAAATCCACTTTGAAAATTTTAGTGAAAAAAAAATACCCCAAAATTTTTAATCCATAAATAACTTACTGTATATTAATAGGATATAGTTCGTCTTGGTATATTAAATTCTATATTTAATGGAGATTCGAATGGTATATCGTAACCCAATTATCGATGATTACTTCATCGGGCAAATCCACTTTGAATATATCAGTCAAAAAAAATAAATCAAAATTATTAATCCATAAATAACTTACGGTATATTAATAGGGTATAGTTCGTCTTGGTATATTAGATACTATATTTAATGGTGAATCGAATGGTATATCGTAACCCAATTAGCGATGATTACTTCACTGGGCAAATCCACTTTGAAAATATCAGTCAAAAAAAATAACTCAAAATTATTAATCCATAAATAACTTACGGTATATTAATAGGGTATAGTTCGTCTTGGTATATTAGATACTATATTTAATGGTGAATCGAATGGTATATCGTAACCCAATTAGCGATGATTACTTCACTGGGCAAATCCACTTTGAATATATCAGTCAAAAAAAATAACTCAAAATTATTAATCCATAAATAACTTACGGTATATTAATAGGGTATAGTTCGTCTTGGTATATTAGATACTATATTTAATGGCCCCAAAATTTTTAATCCATAAATAACTTACTGTATATTAATAGGATATAGTTCGTCTTGGTATATTAAATTCTATATTTAATGATGATTCAAATGTTATATCGTAACCCAATTAGCGATGATTACTTCATTGGGCAAATCCACTTTGAAAATTTTAGTGAAAAAAAAAATACCCCAAAATTTTTAATCCATAAATAACTTACTGTATATTAATAGGATATAGTTCGTCTTGGTATATTAAATTCTATATTTAATGATGATTCAAATGTTATATCGTAACCCAATTAGCGATGATTACTTCATTGGGCAAATCCACTTTGAAAATTTTAGTGAAAAAAAATACCCCAAAATTTTTAATCCATAAATAACTTACTGTATATTAATAGGATATAGTTCGTCTTGGTATATTAAATTCTATATTTAATGATGATTCAAATGTTATATCGTAACCCAATTAGCGATGATTACTTCATTGGGCAAATCCACTTTGAAAATTTATTGAAAAAAAAATACCCCAAAATTATTAATCCATAAATAACTTACTGTATATTAATAGAGTATAGTTCGTCTTGGTATATTAAATTCTATATTTAATGGAGATTCGAATGTTATATCGTAACCCAATTAGCGATGATTACTTCATTGGGCAAATCCACTTTGAAAATTTATTGAAAAAAAAATACCCCAAAATTATTAATCCATAAATAACTTACTGTATATTAATAGAGTATAGTTCGTCTTGGTATATTAAATTCTATATTTAATGGAGATTCGAATGTTATATCGTAACCCAATTAGCGATGATTACTTCATTGGGCAAATCCACTTTGAAAATTTTAGTGAAAAAAAAATACCCCAAAATTATTAATCCATAAATAACTTACTGTATATTAATAGAGTATAGTTCGTCTTGGTATATTAAATTCTATATTTAATGGAGATTCGAATGTTATATCGTAACCCAATTAGCGATCATTACTTCATTGGGCAAATCCACTTTGAAAATATCAGTCAAAAAAAATAACACAAAATTATTAATCCATAAATAACTTACTGTATATTTATAGGGTATAGTTCGTCTTGGTATATTAAATTCTATATTTAATGATGATTCGAATGGTATATCGTAACCCAATTCGCGATGATTACTTCATTGGGCAAATCCACTTTGAAAATTTTAGTGAAAAAAAAATACCCCAAAATTTTTAATCCATAAATAACTTACTGTATATTAATAGAGTATAGTTCGTCTTGGTATATTAAATTCTATATTTAATGATGATTCGAATGGTATATCGTAACCCAATTCGCGATGATTACTTCATTGGGCAAATCCACTTTGAAAATTTTAGTGAAAAAAAATACCCTAAAATTTTTAATCCATAAATAACTTACTGTATATTAATAGGATATAGTTCGTCTTGGTATATTAAATTCTATATTTAATGATGATTCGAATGGTATATCGTAACCCAATTCGCGATGATTACTTCATTGGGCAAATCCACTTTGAAAATTTTAGTGAAAAAAAAATACCCTAAAATTTTTAATCCATAAATAACTTACTGTATATTAATAGGATATAGTTCGTCTTGGTATATTAAATTCTATATTTAACGATGATTCGAATGGTATATCGTAACCCAATTCGCGATGATTACTTCATTGGGCAAATCCACTTTGAAAATTTTAGTGAAAAAAAAATACCCCAAAATTTTTAATCCATAAATAACTTACTGTATATTAATAGAGTATAGTTCGTCTTGGTATATTAAATTCTATATTTAATGATGATTCGAATGGTATATCGTAACCCAATTCGCGATGATTACTTCATTGGGCAAATCCACTTTGAAAATTTTAGTGAAAAAAAATACCCTAAAATTTTTAATCCATAAATAACTTACTGTATATTAATAGGATATAGTTCGTCTTGGTATATTAAATTCTATATTTAATGATGATTCGAATGGTATATCGTAACCCAATTCGCGATGATTACTTCATTGGGCAAATCCACTTTGAAAATTTTAGTGAAAAAAAAATACCCTAAAATTTTTAATCCATAAATAACTTACTGTATATTAATAGGATATAGTTCGTCTTGGTATATTAAATTCTATATTTAACGATGATTCGAATGGTATATCGTAACCCAATTCGCGATGATTACTTCATTGGGCAAATCCACTTTGAAAATTTTAGTGAAAAAAAAATACCCTAAAATTTTTAATCCATAAATAACTTACTGTATATTAATAGAGTATAGTTCGTCTTGGTATATTAAATTCTATATTTAATGATGATTCGAATGGTATATCGTAACCCAATTCGCGATGATTACTTCATTGGGCAAATCCACTTTGAAAATTTTAGTGAAAAAAAAATACCCCAAAATTTTTAATCCATAAATAACTTACTGTATATTAATAGAGTATAGTTCGTCTTGGTATATTAAATTCTATATTTAATGATGATTCGAATGGTATATCGTAACCCAATTCGCGATGATTACTTCATTGGGCAAATCCACTTTGAAAATTTTAGTGAAAAAAAAATACCCCAAAATTTTTTATCCATAAATAACTTACTGTATATTAATAGAGTATAGTTCGTCTTGGTATATTAAATTCTATATTTAATGATGATTCGAATGGTATATCGTAACCCAATTAGCGATGATTACTTCATCGGGCAAATCCACTTTGAAAATTTTAGTGAAAAAAAAAATACCCCAAAATTTTTAATCCATAAATAACTTACTGTATATTAATAGAGTATAGTTCGTCTTGGTATATTAAATTCTATATTTAATGATGATTCGAATGGTATATCGTAACCCAATTCGCGATGATTACTTCATCGGGCAAATCCACTTTGAAAATTTTAGTGAAAAAAAAATACCCCAAAATTTTTAATCCATAAATAACTTACTGTATATTAATAGAGTATAGTTCGTCTTGGTATATTAAATTCTATATTTAATGATGATTCGAATGGTATATCGTAACCCAATTCGCGATGATTACTTCATTGGGCAAATCCACTTTGAAAATTTTAGTGAAAAAAAAATACCCCAAAATTTTTTATCCATAAATAACTTACTGTATATTAATAGAGTATAGTTCGTCTTGGTATATTAAATTCTATATTTAATGATGATTCGAATGGTATATCGTAACCCAATTCGCGATGATTACTTCATTGGGCAAATCCACTTTGAAAATTTTAGTGAAAAAAAAATACCCCAAAATTTTTAATCCATAAATAACTTACTGTATATTAATAGAGTATAGTTCGTCTTGGTATATTAAATTCTATATTTAATGATGATTCGAATGGTATATCGTAACCCAATTCGCGATGATTACTTCATTGGGCAAATCCACTTTGAAAATTTTAGTGAAAAAAAAATACCCCAAAATTTTTAATCCATAAATAACTTACTGTATATTAATAGAGTATAGTTCGTCTTGGTATATTAAATTCTATATTTAATGATGATTCGAATGGTATATCGTAACCCAATTCGCGATGATTACTTCATTGGGCAAATCCACTTTGAAAATTTTAGTGAAAAAAAAATACCCCAAAATTTTTTATCCATAAATAACTTACTGTATATTAATAGAGTATAGTTCGTCTTGGTATATTAAATTCTATATTTAATGATGATTCGAATGGTATATCGTAACCCAATTAGCGATGATTACTTCATCGGGCAAATCCACTTTGAAAATTTTAGTGAAAAAAAAATACCCCAAAATTTTTTATCCATAAATAACTTACTGTATATTAATAGAGTATAGTTCGTCTTGGTATATTAAATTCTATATTTAATGATGATTCGAATGGTATATCGTAACCCAATTAGCGATGATTACTTCATCGGGCAAATCCACTTTGAAAATTTTAGTGAAAAAAAAATACCCCAAAATTTTTTATCCATAAATAACTTACTGTATATTAATAGAGTATAGTTCGTCTTGGTATATTAAATTCTATATTTAATGATGATTCGAATGGTATATCGTAACCCAATTCGCGATGATTACTTCATTGGGCAAATCCACTTTGAAAATTTTAGTGAAAAAAAATACCCCAAAATTTTTAATCCATAAATAACTTACTGTATATTAATAGAGTATAGTTCGTCTTGGTATATTAAATTCTATATTTAATGATGATTCGAATGGTATATCGTAACCCAATTCGCGATGATTACTTCATTGGGCAAATCCACTTTGAAAATTTTAGTGAAAAAAAAATACCCCAAAATTTTTTATCCATAAATAACTTACTGTATATTAATAGAGTATAGTTCGTCTTGGTATATTAAATTCTATATTTAATGATGATTCGAATGGTATATCGTAACCCAATTAGCGATGATTACTTCATTGGGCAAATCCACTTTGAAAATTTTAGTGAAAAAAAAATACCCCAAAATTTTTAATCCATAAATAACTTACTGTATATTAATAGAGTATAGTTCGTCTTGGTATATTAAATTCTATATTTAATGATGATTCGAATGGTATATCGTAACCCAATTCGCGATGATTACTTCATTGGGCAAATCCACTTTGAAAATTTTAGTGAAAAAAAAATACCCCAAAATTTTTTATCCATAAATAACTTACTGTATATTAATAGAGTATAGTTCGTCTTGGTATATTAAATTCTATATTTAATGATGATTCGAATGGTATATCGTAACCCAATTCGCGATGATTACTTCATTGGGCAAATCCACTTTGAAAATTTTAGTGAAAAAAAAATACCCCAAAATTTTTAATCCATAAATAACTTACTGTATATTAATAGAGTATAGTTCGTCTTGGTATATTAAATTCTATATTTAATGATGATTCGAATGGTATATCGTAACCCAATTCGCGATGATTACTTCATTGGGCAAATCCACTTTGAAAATTTTAGTGAAAAAAAATACCCCAAAATTTTTAATCCATAAATAACTTACTGTATATTAATAGAGTATAGTTCGTCTTGGTATATTAAATTCTATATTTAATGATGATTCGAATGGTATATCGTAACCCAATTCGCGATGATTACTTCATTGGGCAAATCCACTTTGAAAATTTTAGTGAAAAAAAAATACCCCAAAATTTTTTATCCATAAATAACTTACTGTATATTAATAGAGTATAGTTCGTCTTGGTATATTAAATTCTATATTTAATGATGATTCGAATGGTATATCGTAACCCAATTAGCGATGATTACTTCATTGGGCAAATCCACTTTGAAAATTTTAGTGAAAAAAAAATACCCCAAAATTTTTAATCCATAAATAACTTACTGTATATTAATAGAGTATAGTTCGTCTTGGTATATTAAATTCTATATTTAATGATGATTCGAATGGTATATCGTAACCCAATTCGCGATGATTACTTCATTGGGCAAATCCACTTTGAAAATTTTAGTGAAAAAAAAATACCCCAAAATTTTTTATCCATAAATAACTTACTGTATATTAATAGAGTATAGTTCGTCTTGGTATATTAAATTCTATATTTAATGATGATTCGAATGGTATATCGTAACCCAATTAGCGATGATTACTTCATTGGGCAAATCCACTTTGAAAATTTTAGTGAAAAAAAAATACCCCAAAATTTTTAATCCATAAATAACTTACTGTATATTAATAGAGTATAGTTCGTCTTGGTATATTAAATTCTATATTTAATGATGATTCGAATGGTATATCGTAACCCAATTCGCGATGATTACTTCATTGGGCAAATCCACTTTGAAAATTTTAGTGAAAAAAAAATACCCCAAAATTTTTTATCCATAAATAACTTACTGTATATTAATAGAGTATAGTTCGTCTTGGTATATTAAATTCTATATTTAATGATGATTCGAATGGTATATCGTAACCCAATTAGCGATGATTACTTCATCGGGCAAATCCACTTTGAAAATTTTAGTGAAAAAAAAATACCCCAAAATTTTTAATCCATAAATAACTTACTGTATATTAATAGAGTATAGTTCGTCTTGGTATATTAAATTCTATATTTAATGATGATTCGAATGGTATATCGTAACCCAATTCGCGATGATTACTTCATTGGGCAAATCCACTTTGAAAATTTTAGTGAAAAAAAAATACCCCAAAATTTTTTATCCATAAATAACTTACTGTATATTAATAGAGTATAGTTCGTCTTGGTATATTAAATTCTATATTTAATGATGATTCGAATGGTATATCGTAACCCAATTCGCGATGATTACTTCATTGGGCAAATCCACTTTGAAAATTTTAGTGAAAAAAAAATACCCCAAAATTTTTTATCCATAAATAACTTACTGTATATTAATAGAGTATAGTTCGTCTTGGTATATTAAATTCTATATTTAATGATGATTCGAATGGTATATCGTAACCCAATTCGCGATGATTACTTCATTGGGCAAATCCACTTTGAAAATTTTAGTGAAAAAAAAATACCCCAAAATTTTTTATCCATAAATAACTTACTGTATATTAATAGAGTATAGTTCGTCTTGGTATATTAAATTCTATATTTAATGATGATTCGAATGGTATATCGTAACCCAATTCGCGATGATTACTTCATTGGGCAAATCCACTTTGAAAATTTTAGTGAAAAAAAAATACCCCAAAATTTTTTATCCATAAATAACTTACTGTATATTAATAGAGTATAGTTCGTCTTGGTATATTAAATTCTATATTTAATGATGATTCGAATGGTATATCGTAACCCAATTCGCGATGATTACTTCATTGGGCAAATCCACTTTGAAAATTTTAGTGAAAAAAAAATACCCCAAAATTTTTTATCCATAAATAACTTACTGTATATTAATAGAGTATAGTTCGTCTTGGTATATTAAATTCTATATTTAATGATGATTCGAATGGTATATCGTAACCCAATTCGCGATGATTACTTCATTGGGCAAATCCACTTTGAAAATTTTAGTGAAAAAAAAATACCCCAAAATTTTTTATCCATAAATAACTTACTGTATATTAATAGAGTATAGTTCGTCTTGGTATATTAAATTCTATATTTAATGATGATTCGAATGGTATATCGTAACCCAATTAGCGATGATTACTTCATCGGGCAAATCCACTTTGAAAATTTTAGTGAAAAAAAAATACCCCAAAATTTTTAATCCATAAATAACTTACTGTATATTAATAGAGTATAGTTCGTCTTGGTATATTAAATTCTATATTTAATGATGATTCGAATGGTATATCGTAACCCAATTCGCGATGATTACTTCATTGGGCAAATCCACTTTGAAAATTTTAGTGAAAAAAAAATACCCCAAAATTTTTAATCCATAAATAACTTACTGTATATTAATAGAGTATAGTTCGTCTTGGTATATTAAATTCTATATTTAATGATGATTCGAATGGTATATCGTAACCCAATTCGCGATGATTACTTCATTGGGCAAATCCACATTGAAAATTTTAGTGAAAAAAAAATACCCCAAAATTTTTAATCCATAAATAACTTACTGTATATTAATAGAGTATAGTTCGTCTTGGTATATTAAATTCTATATTTAATGATGATTCGAATGGTATATCGTAACCCAATTCGCGATGATTACTTCATTGGGCAAATCCACTTTGAAAATTTTAGTGAAAAAAAAATACCCCAAAATTTTTAATCCATAAATAACTTACTGTATATTAATAGAGTATAGTTCGTCTTGGTATATTAAATTCTATATTTAATGATGATTCGAATGGTATATCGTAACCCAATTCGCGATGATTACTTCATTGGGCAAATCCACTTTGAAAATTTTAGTGAAAAAAAAATACCCCAAAATTTTTAATCCATAAATAACTTACTGTATATTAATAGAGTATAGTTCGTCTTGGTATATTAAATTCTATATTTAATGATGATTCGAATGGTATATCGTAACCCAATTCGCGATGATTACTTCATTGGGCAAATCCACTTTGAAAATTTTAGTGAAAAAAAAATACCCCAAAATTTTTAATCCATAAATAACTTACTGTATATTAATAGAGTATAGTTCGTCTTGGTATATTAAATTCTATATTTAATGATGATTCGAATGGTATATCGTAACCCAATTCGCGATGATTACTTCATTGGGCAAATCCACTTTGAAAATTTTAGTGAAAAAAAAATACCCCAAAATTTTTAATCCATAAATAACTTACTGTATATTAATAGAGTATAGTTCGTCTTGGTATATTAAATTCTATATTTAATGATGATTCGAATGGTAT
The DNA here is from genome assembly GCA_963681835.1 of Meloidogyne enterolobii. Classification (NCBI taxonomy): domain Eukaryota; kingdom Metazoa; phylum Nematoda; class Chromadorea; order Rhabditida; family Meloidogynidae; genus Meloidogyne; species Meloidogyne enterolobii. The sequence goes on from CAVMJV010000284.1 coordinate 27,334, forward strand.
ATCGTAACCCAATTCGCGATGATTACTTCATTGGGCAAATCCACTTTGAAAATTTTAGTGAAAAAAAAATACCCCAAAATTTTTAATCCATAAATAACTTACTGTATATTAATAGAGTATAGTTCGTCTTGGTATATTAAATTCTATATTTAATGATGATTCGAATGGTATATCGTAACCCAATTCGCGATGATTACTTCATTGGGCAAATCCACTTTGAAAATTTTAGTGAAAAAAAAAATACCCCAAAATTTTTAATCCATAAATAACTTACTGTATATTAATAGAGTATAGTTCGTCTTGGTATATTAAATTCTATATTTAATGATGATTCGAATGGTATATCGTAACCCAATTCGCGATGATTACTTCATTGGGCAAATCCACTTTGAAAATTTTAGTGAAAAAAAAATACCCCAAAATTTTTAATCCATAAATAACTTACTGTATATTAATAGAGTATAGTTCGTCTTGGTATATTAAATTCTATATTTAATGATGATTCGAATGTTATATCGTAACCCAATTAGCGATGATTACTTCATTGGTCAAATCCACTTTGAAAATTTTAGTGAAAAAAAAATACCCCAAAATTTTTAATCCATAAATAACTTACTGTATATTAATAGAGTATAGTTCGTCTTGGTATATTAAATTCTATATTTAATGATGATTCGAATGGTATATCGTAACCCAATTCGCGATGATTACTTCATTGGGCAAATCCACTTTGAAAATTTTAGTGAAAAAAAATACCCCAAAATTTTTAATCCATAAATAACTTACTGTATATTAATAGAGTATAGTTCGTCTTGGTATATTAAATTCTATATTTAATGATGATTCGAATGGTATATCGTAACCCAATTCGCGATGATTACTTCATTGGGCAAATCCACTTTGAAAATTTTAGTGAAAAAAAAATACCCCAAAATTTTTAATCCATAAATAACTTACTGTATATTAATAGAGTATAGTTCGTCTTGGTATATTAAATTCTATATTTAATGATGATTCGAATGGTATATCGTAACCCAATTCGCGATGATTACTTCATTGGGCAAATCCACTTTGAAAATTTTAGTGAAAAAAAAATACCCCAAAATTTTTAATCCATAAATAACTTACTGTATATTAATAGAGTATAGTTCGTCTTGGTATATTAAATTCTATATTTAATGATGATTCGAATGTTATATCGGAACCCAATTAGCGATGATTACTTCATTGGGCAAATCCACTTTGAAAATTTTAGTGAAAAAAAAATACCCCAAAATTTTTAATCCATAAATAACTTACTGTATATTAATAGAGTATAGTTCGTCTTGGTATATTAAATTCTATATTTAATGATGATTCGAATGTTATATCGTAACCCAATTCGCGATGATTACTTCATTGGGCAAATCCACTTTGAAAATTTTAGTGAAAAAAAAATACCCCAAAATTTTTAATCCATAAATAACTTACTGTATATTAATAGAGTATAGTTCGTCTTGGTATATTAAATTCTATATTTAATGATGATTCGAATGGTATATCGTAACCCAATTAGCGATGATTACTTCATTGGGCAAATCCACTTTGAAAATTTTGTGAAAAAAAAATACCCCAAAATTTTTAATCCATAAATAACTTACTGTATATTAATAGAGTATAGTTCGTCTTGGTATATTAAATTCTATATTTAATGATGATTCGAATGGTATATCGTAACCCAATTAGCGATGATTACTTCATTGGGCAAATCCACTTTGAAAATTTTAGTGAAAAAAAAATACCCCAAAATTTTTAATCCATAAATAACTTACTGTATATTAATAGAGTATAGTTCGTCTTGGTATATTAAATTCTATATTTAATGATGATTCGAATGTTATATCGTAACCCAATTAGCGATGATTACTTCATTGGGCAAATCCACTTTGAAAATTTTAGTGAAAAAAAAATACCCCAAAATTTTTAATCCATAAATAACTTACTGTATATTAATAGAGTATAGTTCGTCTTGGTATATTAAATTCTATATTTAATGATGATTCGAATGGTATATCGTAACCCAATTAGCGATGATTACTTCATTGGGCAAATCCACTTTGAAAATTTTAGTGAAAAAAAAATACCCCAAAATTTTTAATCCATAAATAACTTACTGTATATTAATAGAGTATAGTTCGTCTTGGTATATTAAATTCTATATTTAATGATGATTCGAATGGTATATCGTAACCCAATTCGCGATGATTACTTCATTGGGCAAATCCACTTTGAAAATTTTAGTGAAAAAAAAATACCCCAAAATTTTTAATCCATAAATAACTTACTGTATATTAATAGAGTATAGTTCGTCTTGGTATATTAAATTCTATATTTAATGATGATTCGAATGGTATATCGTAACCCAATTAGCGATGATTACTTCATTGGGCAAATCCACTTTGAAAATTTTAGTGAAAAAAAAATACCCCAAAATTTTTAATCCATAAATAACTTACTGTATATTAATAGAGTATAGTTCGTCTTGTTATATTAAATTCTATATTTAATGATGATTCGAATGGTATATCGTAACCCAATTAGCGATGATTACTTCATTGGGCAAATCCACTTTGAAAATTTTAGTGAAAAAAAAATACCCCAAAATTTTTAATCCATAAATAACTTACTGTATATTAATAGAGTATAGTTCGTCTTGGTATATTAAATTCTATATTTAATGATGATTCGAATGGTATATCGTAACCCAATTCGCGATGATTACTTCATTGGGCAAATCCACTTTGAAAATTTTAGTGAAAAAAAAATACCCCAAAATTTTTAATCCATAAATAACTTACTGTATATTAATAGAGTATAGTTCGTCTTGGTATATTAAATTCTATATTTAATGATGATTCGAATGGTATATCGTAACCCAATTAGCGATGATTACTTCATTGGGCAAATCCACTTTGAAAATTTTGTGAAAAAAAAAATACCCCAAAATTTTTAATCCATAAATAACTTACTGTATATTAATAGAGTATAGTTCGTCTTGGTATATTAAATTCTATATTTAATGATGATTCGAATGGTATATCGTAACCCAATTAGCGATGATTACTTCATTGGGCAAATCCACTTTGAAAATTTTAGTGAAAAAAAAATACCCCAAAATTTTTAATCCATAAATAACTTACTGTATATTAATAGAGTATAGTTCGTCTTGGTATATTAAATTCTATATTTAATGATGATTCGAATGTTATATCGTAACCCAATTAGCGATGATTACTTCATTGGGCAAATCCACTTTGAAAATTTTAGTGAAAAAAAAATACCCCAAAATTTTTAATCCATAAATAACTTACTGTATATTAATAGAGTATAGTTCGTCTTGGTATATTAAATTCTATATTTAATGATGATTCGAATGGTATATCGTAACCCAATTAGCGATGATTACTTCATTGGGCAAATCCACTTTGAAAATTTTAGTGAAAAAAAAATACCCCAAAATTTTTAATCCATAAATAACTTACTGTATATTAATAGAGTATAGTTCGTCTTGGTATATTAAATTCTATATTTAATGATGATTCGAATGGTATATCGTAACCCAATTCGCGATGATTACTTCATTGGGCAAATCCACTTTGAAAATTTTAGTGAAAAAAAAATACCCCAAAATTTTTAATCCATAAATAACTTACTGTATATTAATAGAGTATAGTTCGTCTTGGTATATTAAATTCTATATTTAATGATGATTCGAATGGTATATCGTAACCCAATTCGCGATGATTACTTCATTGGGCAAATCCACTTTGAAAATTTTAGTGAAAAAAAAATACCCCAAAATTTTTAATCCATAAATAACTTACTGTATATTAATAGAGTATAGTTCGTCTTGGTATATTAAATTCTATATTTAATGATGATTCGAATGGTATATCGTAACCCAATTAGCGATGATTACTTCATTGGGCAAATCCACTTTGAAAATTTTAGTGAAAAAAAAATACCCCAAAATTTTTAATCCATAAATAACTTACTGTATATTAATAGAGTATAGTTCGTCTTGGTATATTAAATTCTATATTTAATGATGATTCGAATGGTATATCGTAACCCAATTAGCGATGATTACTTCATTGGGCAAATCCACTTTGAAAATTTTAGTGAAAAAAAAATACCCCAAAATTTTTAATCCATAAATAACTTACTGTATATTAATAGAGTATAGTTCGTCTTGGTATATTAAATTCTATATTTAATGATGATTCGAATGGTATATCGTAACCCAATTCGCGATGATTACTTCATTGGGCAAATCCACTTTGAAAATTTTAGTGAAAAAAAAATACCCCAAAATTTTTAATCCATAAATAACTTACTGTATATTAATAGAGTATAGTTCTTCTTGGTATATTAAATTCTATATTTAATGATGATTCGAATGGTATATCGTAACCCAATTAGCGATGATTACTTCATTGGGCAAATCCACTTTGAAAATTTTGTGAAAAAAAAATACCCCAAAATTTTTAATCCATAAATAACTTACTGTATATTAATAGAGTATAGTTCGTCTTGGTATATTAAATTCTATATTTAATGATGATTCGAATGGTATATCGTAACCCAATTAGCGATGATTCCTTCATTGGGCAAATCCACTTTGAAAATTTTAGTGAAAAAAAAATACCCCAAAATTTTTAATCCATAAATAACTTACTGTATATTAATAGAGTATAGTTCGTCTTGGTATATTAAATTCTATATTTAATGATGATTCGAATGGTATATCGTAACCCAATTCGCGATGATTACTTCATTGGGCAAATCCACTTTGAAAATTTTAGTGAAAAAAAAATACCCCAAAATTTTTAATCCATAAATAACTTACTGTATATTAATAGAGTATAGTTCGTCTTGGTATATTAAATTCTATATTTAATGATGATTCGAATGGTATATCGTAACCCAATTAGCGATGATTACTTCATTGGGCAAATCCACTTTGAAAATTTTAGTGAAAAAAAAATACCCCAAAATTTTTAATCCATAAATAACTTACTGTATATTAATAGAGTATAGTTCGTCTTGGTATATTAAATTCTATATTTAATGATGATTCGAATGGTATATCGTAACCCAATTAGCGATGATTACTTCATTGGGCAAATCCACTTTGAAAATTTTAGTGAAAAAAAAATACCCCAAAATTTTTAATCCATAAATAACTTACTGTATATTAATAGAGTATAGTTCGTCTTGGTATATTAAATTCTATATTTAATGATGATTCGAATGGTATATCGTAACCCAATTAGCGATGATTACTTCATTGGGCAAATCCACTTTGAAAATTTTAGTGAAAAAAAAATACCCCAAAATTTTTAATCCATAAATAACTTACTGTATATTAATAGAGTATAGTTCGTCTTGGTATATTAAATTCTATATTTAATGATGATTCGAATGGTATATCGTAACCCAATTCGCGATGATTACTTCATTGGGCAAATCCACTTTGAAAATTTTAGTGAAAAAAAAATACCCCAAAATTTTTAATCCATAAATAACTTACTGTATATTAATAGAGTATAGTTCGTCTTGGTATATTAAATTCTATATTTAATGATGATTCGAATGGTATATCGTAACCCAATTAGCGATGATTACTTCATTGGGCAAATCCACTTTGAAAATTTTAGTGAAAAAAAAATACCCCAAAATTTTTAATCCATAAATAACTTACTGTATATTAATAGAGTATAGTTCGTCTTGGTATATTAAATTCTATATTTAATGATGATTCGAATGGTATATCGTAACCCAATTCGCGATGATTACTTCATTGGGCAAATCCACTTTGAAAATTTTAGTGAAAAAAAAATACCCCAAAATTTTTAATCCATAAATAACTTACTGTATATTAATAGAGTATAGTTCGTCTTGGTATATTAAATTCTATATTTAATGATGATTCGAATGGTATATCGTAACCCAATTAGCGATGATTACTTCATTGGGCAAATCCACTTTGAAAATTTTGTGAAAAAAAAATACCCCAAAATTTTTAATCCATAAATAACTTACTGTATATTAATAGAGTATAGTTCGTCTTGGTATATTAAATTCTATATTTAATGATGATTCGAATGTTATATCGTAACCCAATTAGCGATGATTACTTCATTGGGCAAATCCATTTTGAAAATTTTAGTGAAAAAAAAATACCCCAAAATTATTAATCCATAAATAACTTACTGTATATTAATAGGGTATAGTTCGTCTTGATATATTAAATTCTATATTTAATGATGATTCGAATGGTATATCGTAACCCAATTCGCGATGATTACTTCATTGGGCAAATCCACTTTGAAAATTTTAGTGAAAAAAAAATACCCCAAAATTTTTAATCCATAAATAACTTACTGTATATTAATAGGGTATAGTTCGTCTTGATATATTAAATTCTATATTTAATGATGATTCGAATGGTATATCGTAACCCAATTCGCGATGATTACTTCATTGGGCAAATCCATTTTGAAAATTTTAGTGAAAAAAAAATACCCCAAAATTATTAATCCATAAATAACTTACTGTATATTAATAGGGTATAGTTCGTCTTGATATATTAAATTCTATATTTAATGATGATTCGAATGGTATATCGTAACCCAATTCGCGATGATTACTTCATTGGGCAAATCCACTTTGAAAATTTTAGTGAAAAAAAAATACCCCAAAATTTTTAATCCATAAATAACTTACTGTATATTAATAGGGTATAGTTCGTCTTGATATATTAAATTCTATATTTAATGATGATTCGAATGGTATATCGTAACCCAATTCGCGATGATTACTTCATTGGGCAAATCCATTTTGAAAATTTTAGTGAAAAAAAAATACCCCAAAATTATTAATCCATAAATAACTTACTGTATATTAATAGGGTATAGTTCGTCTTGATATATTAAATTCTATATTTAATGATGATTCGAATGGTATATCGTAACCCAATTCGCGATGATTACTTCATTGGGCAAATCCACTTTGAAAATTTTAGTGAAAAAAAAATACCCCAAAATTATTAATCCATAAATAACTTACTGTATATTAATAGAGTATAGTTCGTCTTGGTATATTAAATTCTATATTTAATGATGATTCGAATGGTATATCGTAACCCAATTCGCGATGATTACTTCATCGGGCAAATCCACTTTGAAAATTTTAGTGAAAAAAAAATACCCCAAAATTTTTAATCCATAAATAACTTACTGTATATTAATAGAGTATAGTTCGTCTTGGTATATTAAATTCTATATTTAATGATGATTCGAATGGTATATCGTAACCCAATTCGCGATGATTACTTCATCGGGCAAATCCACTTTGAAAATTTTAGTGAAAAAAAAATACCCCAAAATTTTTAATCCATAAATAACTTACTGTATATTAATAGAGTATAGTTCGTCTTGGTATATTAAATTCTATTTTTAATGATGATTCGAATGGTATATCGTAACCCAATTCGCGATGATTACTTCATCGGGCAAATCCACTTTGAAAATTTTAGTGAAAAAAAATACCCCAAAATTTTTAATCCATAAATAACTTACTGTATATTAATAGAGTATAGTTCGTCTTGGTATATTAAATTCTATATTTAATGATGATTCGAATGGTATATCGTAACCCAATTCGCGATGATTACTTCATCGGGCAAATCCACTTTGAAAATTTTAGTGAAAAAAAAATACCCCAAAATTTTTAATCCATAAATAACTTACTGTATATTAATAGAGTATAGTTCGTCTTGGTATATTAAATTATATATTTAATGATGATTCGAATGGTATATCGTAACCCAATTCGCGATGATTACTTCATCGGGCAAATCCACTTTGAAAATTTTAGTGAAAAAAAAATACCCCAAAATTTTTAATCCATAAATAACTTACGGTATATTAATAGGGTATAGTTCGTCTTGGTATATTAGATACTATATTTAATGGTGATTCGAAAGGTATATCGTAACCCAATTCGCGATGATTACTTCACTGGGCAAATCCACTTTGAATATATCAGTCAAAAAAAATAACTCAAAATTATTTATCCATAAATAACTTACGGTATATTAATAGGGTATAGTTCGTCTTGGTATATTAGATACTATATTTAATGGTGATTCGAATGGTATATCGTAACCCAATTCGCGATGATTACTTCACTGGGCAAATCCACTTTGAATATATCAGTCAAAAAAATACCCCAAAATTTTTAATCCATAAATAACTTACTGTATATTAATAGGGTATAGTTCGTCTTGATATATTAAATTCTATATTTAATGATGATTCGAATGGTATATCGTAACCCAATTCGCGATGATTACTTCATTGGGCAAATCCATTTTGAAAATTTTAGTGAAAAAAAAATACCCCAAAATTATTAATCCATAAATAACTTACTGTATATTAATAGGGTATAGTTCGTCTTGATATATTAAATTCTATATTTAATGATGATTCGAATGGTATATCGTAACCCAATTCGCGATGATTACTTCATTGGGCAAATCCACTTTGAAAATTTTAGTGAAAAAAAAATACCCCAAAATTATTAATCCATAAATAACTTACTGTATATTAATAGAGTATAGTTCGTCTTGGTATATTAAATTCTATATTTAATGATGATTCGAATGGTATATCGTAACCCAATTCGCGATGATTACTTCATCGGGCAAATCCACTTTGAAAATTTTAGTGAAAAAAAAATACCCCAAAATTTTTAATCCATAAATAACTTACTGTATATTAATAGAGTATAGTTCGTCTTGGTATATTAAATTCTATATTTAATGATGATTCGAATGGTATATCGTAACCCAATTCGCGATGATTACTTCATCGGGCAAATCCACTTTGAAAATTTTAGTGAAAAAAAAAATACCCCAAAATTTTTAATCCATAAATAACTTACTGTATATTAATAGAGTATAGTTCGTCTTGGTATATTAAATTCTATTTTTAATGATGATTCGAATGGTATATCGTAACCCAATTCGCGATGATTACTTCATCGGGCAAATCCACTTTGAAAATTTTAGTGAAAAAAAATACCCCAAAATTTTTAATCCATAAATAACTTACTGTATATTAATAGAGTATAGTTCGTCTTGGTATATTAAATTCTATATTTAATGATGATTCGAATGGTATATCGTAACCCAATTCGCGATGATTACTTCATCGGGCAAATCCACTTTGAAAATTTTAGTGAAAAAAAAATACCCCAAAATTTTTAATCCATAAATAACTTACTGTATATTAATAGAGTATAGTTCGTCTTGGTATATTAAATTATATATTTAATGATGATTCGAATGGTATATCGTAACCCAATTCGCGATGATTACTTCATCGGGCAAATCCACTTTGAAAATTTTAGTGAAAAAAAAATACCCCAAAATTTTTAATCCATAAATAACTTACGGTATATTAATAGGGTATAGTTCGTCTTGGTATATTAGATACTATATTTAATGGTGATTCGAAAGGTATATCGTAACCCAATTCGCGATGATTACTTCACTGGGCAAATCCACTTTGAATATATCAGTCAAAAAAAATAACTCAAAATTATTTATCCATAAATAACTTACGGTATATTAATAGGGTATAGTTCGTCTTGGTATATTAGATACTATATTTAATGGTGATTCGAATGGTATATCGTAACCCAATTCGCGATGATTACTTCACTGGGCAAATCCACTTTGAATATATCAGTCAAAAAAATAACTCAAAATTATTAATCCATAAATAACTTACGGTATATTAATAGGGTATAGTTCGTCTTGGTATATTAGATACTATATTTAATGGTGATTCGAATGGTATATCGTAACCCAATTTGCGATGATTACTTCACTGGGCAAATCCACTTTGATTATATCAGTCAAAAAAAATAACTCAAAATTATTAATCCTATATAACTTACGGTATATTAATAGGGTATAGTTCGTCTTGGTATATTAGATACTATATTTAATGGTGATTCGAAAGGTATATCGTAACCCAATTCGCGATGATTACTTCACTGGGCAAATCCACTTTGAATATATCAGTCAAAAAAAAAAACTCAAAATTATTAATCCATAAATAACTTACGGTATATTAATAGGGTATAGTTCGTCTTGGTATATTAGATACTATATTTAATGTTGATTCGAATGGTATATCGTAACCCAATTCGCGATGATTATTTCAATGGGCAAATCCACTTTGAATATATCAGTCAAAAAAAATAACTCAAAATTATTAATCCTATATAACTTACGGTATATTAATAGGGTATAGTTCGTCTTGGTATATTAGATACTATATTTAATGGTGATTCGAAAGGTATATCGTAACCCAATTCGCGATGATTACTTCACTGGGCAAATCCACTTTGAATATATCAGTCAAAAAAAATAACTCAAAATTATTAATCCATAAATAACTTACGGTATATTAATAGGGTATAGTTCGTCTTGGTATATTAGATACTATATTTAATGGTGATTCGAAAGGTATATCGTAACCCAATTCGCGATGATTACTTCACTGGGCAAATCCACTTTGAATATATCAGTCAAAAAAAAACTCAAAATTATTAATCCATAAATAACTTACGGTATATTAATAGGGTATAGTTCGTCTTGGTATATTAGATACTATATTTAATGTTGATTCGAATGGTATATCGTAACCCAATTCGCGATGATTACTTCACTGGGCAAATCCACTTTGAATATATCAGTCAAAAAAAATAACTCAAAATTATTAATCCATAAATAACTTACGGTATATTAATAGGGTATAGTTCTTCTTGTTATATTAGATACTATATTTAATGGTGATTCGAATGGTATATCGTAACCCAATTTGCGATGATTACTTCACTGGGCAAATCCACTTTGAATATATCAGTCAAAAAAAAAATAACTCAAAATTATTAATCCATAAATAACTTACGGTATATTAATAGGGTATAGTTCGTCTTGGTATATTAGATACTATATTTAATGGTGATTCGAATGGTATATCGTAACCCAATTTGCGATGATTACTTCACTGGGCAAATCCACTTTGAATATATCAGTCAAAAAAAATAACTCAAAATTATTAATCCATAAATAACTTACGGTATATTAATAGGGTATAGTTCGTCTTGGTATATTAGATACTATATTTAATGGTGATTCGAATGGTATATCGTAACCCAATTTGCGATGATTACTTCACTGGGCAAATCCACTTTGAATATATCAGTCAAAAAAAATAACTCAAAATTATTAATCCATAAATAACTTACGTATATTAATAGGGTATAGTTCGTCTTGGTATATTAGATACTATATTTAATGGTGATTCGAATGGTATATCGTAACCCAATTCGCGATGATTACTTCATCGGGCAAATCCACTTTGAAAATTTTAGTGAAAAAAAAATACCCCAAAATTTTTAATCCATAAATAACTTACTGTATATTAATAGAGTATAGTTCGTCTTGGTATATTAAATTCTATATTTAATGATGATTCGAATGGTATATCGTAACCCAATTCGCGATGATTACTTCATCGGGCAAATCCACTTTGAAAATTTTAGTGAAAAAAAAATACCCCAAAATTTTTAATCCATAAATAACTTACTGTATATTAATAGAGTATAGTTCGTCTTGGTATATTAAATTCTATTTTTAATGATGATTCGAATGGTATATCGTAACCCAATTCGCGATGATTACTTCATCGGGCAAATCCACTTTGAAAATTTTAGTGAAAAAAAATACCCCAAAATTTTTAATCCATAAATAACTTACTGTATATTAATAGAGTATAGTTCGTCTTGGTATATTAAATTCTATATTTAATGATGATTCGAATGGTATATCGTAACCCAATTCGCGATGATTACTTCATCGGGCAAATCCACTTTGAAAATTTTAGTGAAAAAAAAATACCCCAAAATTTTTAATCCATAAATAACTTACTGTATATTAATAGAGTATAGTTCGTCTTGGTATATTAAATTATATATTTAATGATGATTCGAATGGTATATCGTAACCCAATTCGCGATGATTACTTCATCGGGCAAATCCACTTTGAAAATTTTAGTGAAAAAAAAATACCCCAAAATTTTTAATCCATAAATAACTTACGGTATATTAATAGGGTATAGTTCGTCTTGGTATATTAGATACTATATTTAATGGTGATTCGAAAGGTATATCGTAACCCAATTCGCGATGATTACTTCACTGGGCAAATCCACTTTGAATATATCAGTCAAAAAAAATAACTCAAAATTATTTATCCATAAATAACTTACGGTATATTAATAGGGTATAGTTCGTCTTGGTATATTAGATACTATATTTAATGTTGATTCGAATGGTATATCGTAACCCAATTCGCGATGATTACTTCACTGGGCAAATCCACTTTGAATATATCAGTCAAAAAAATAACTCAAAATTATTAATCCATAAATAACTTACGGTATATTAATAGGGTATAGTTCGTCTTGGTATATTAGATACTATATTTAATGGTGATTCGAATGGTATATCGTAACCCAATTTGCGATGATTACTTCACTGGGCAAATCCACTTTGATTATATCAGTCAAAAAAAATAACTCAAAATTATTAATCCTATATAACTTACGGTATATTAATAGGGTATAGTTCGTCTTGGTATATTAGATACTATATTTAATGGTGATTCGAAAGGTATATCGTAACCCAATTCGCGATGATTACTTCACTGGGCAAATCCACTTTGAATATATCAGTCAAAAAAAAAAACTCAAAATTATTAATCCATAAATAACTTACGGTATATTAATAGGGTATAGTTCGTCTTGGTATATTAGATACTATATTTAATGTTGATTCGAATGGTATATCGTAACCCAATTCGCGATGATTATTTCAATGGGCAAATCCACTTTGAATATATCAGTCAAAAAAAATAACTCAAAATTATTAATCCTATATAACTTACGGTATATTAATAGGGTATAGTTCGTCTTGGTATATTAGATACTATATTTAATGGTGATTCGAAAGGTATATCGTAACCCAATTCGCGATGATTACTTCACTGGGCAAATCCACTTTGAATATATCAGTCAAAAAAAATAACTCAAAATTATTAATCCATAAATAACTTACGGTATATTAATAGGGTATAGTTCGTCTTGGTATATTAGATACTATATTTAATGGTGATTCGAAAGGTATATCGTAACCCAATTCGCGATGATTACTTCACTGGGCAAATCCACTTTGAATATATCAGTCAAAAAAAAAACTCAAAATTATTAATCCATAAATAACTTACGGTATATTAATAGGGTATAGTTCGTCTTGGTATATTAGATACTATATTTAATGTTGATTCGAATGGTATATCGTAACCCAATTCGCGATGATTACTTCACTGGGCAAATCCACTTTGAATATATCAGTCAAAAAAAATAACTCAAAATTATTAATCCATAAATAACTTACGGTATATTAATAGGGTATAGTTCTTCTTGTTATATTAGATACTATATTTAATGGTGATTCGAATGGTATATTTAATGTTGATACTATATTTAATGTTGATTTGACCAATTTGACCCAATTTGCGATGATTACTTCACTGGGCAAATCCACTTTGAATATATCAGTCAAAAAAAAATAACTCAAAATTATTAATCCATAAATAACTTACGGTATATTAATAGGGTATAGTTCGTCTTGGTATATTAGATACTATATTTAATGGTGATTCGAATGGTATATCGTAACCCAATTTGCGATGATTACTTCACTGGGCAAATCCACTTTGAATATATCAGTCAAAAAAAATAACTCAAAATTATTAATCCATAAATAACTTACGGTATATTAATAGGGTATAGTTCGTCTTGGTATATTAGATACTATATTTAATGGTGATTCGAATGGTATATCGTAACCCAATTTGCGATGATTACTTCACTGGGCAAATCCACTTTGAATATATCAGTCAAAAAAAATAACTCAAAATTATTAATCCATAAATAACTTACGGTATATTAATAGGGTATAGTTCGTCTTGGTATATTAGATACTATATTTAATGGTGATTCGAATGGTATATCGTAACCCAATTTGCGATGATTACTTCACTGGGCAAATCCACTTTGAATATATCAGTCAAAAAAAATAACTCAAAATTATTAATCCATAAATAACTTACGGTATATTAAAAGGGTATAGTTCGTCTTGGTATATTAGATACTATATTTAATGGTGATTCGAAAGGTATATCGTAACCCAATTCGCGATGATTACTTCACTGGGCAAATCCACTTTGAATATATCAGTCAAAAAAAATAACTCAAAATTATTAATCCATAAATAACTTACGGTATATTAATAGGGTATAGTTCGTCTTGGTATATTAGATACTATATTTAATGTTGATTCGAATGGTATATCGTAACCCAATTCGCGATGATTACTTCACTGGGCAAATCCACTTTGAATATATCAGTTAAAAAAAATAACTCAAAATTATTAATCCTATATAACTTACGGTATATTAATAGGGTATAGTTCGTTTTGGTATATTAGATACTATATTTAATGGTGATTCGAATGGTATATCGTAACCCAATTTGCGATGATTACTTCACTGGGCAAATCCACTTTGAATATATCAGTCAAAAAAATAACTCAAAATTATTAATCCATAAATAACTTACTGTATATTAATAGGATATAGTTCGTCTTGGTATATTAAATTCTATATTTAATGATGATTCGAATGGTATATCGTAACCCAATTTGCGATGATTACTTCATCGGGCAAATCAACTTTGAAAATTTTAGTGAAAAAAAATACCCCAAAATTATTAATCCATAAATAACTTACTGTATATTAATAGGATATAGTTCGTCTTGGTATATTAAATTCTATATTTAATGATGATTCGAATGGTATATCGTAACCCAATTTGCGATGATTACTTCATTGGGCAAATCAACTTTGAAAATTTTAGTGAAAAAAAAATACCCCAAAATTATTAATCCATAAATAACTTACTGTATATTAATAGGATATAGTTCGTCTTGGTATATTAAATTCTATATTTAATGATGATTCGAATGGTATATCGTAACCCAATTTGCGATGATTACTTCATTGGGCAAATCAACTTTGAAAATTTTAGTGAAAAAAAAATACCCCAAAATTATTAATCCATAAATAACTTACTGTATATTAATAGGATATAGTTCGTCTTGTTAAATTCTATATTTAATGATGATTCGAATGGTATATCGTAACCCAATTTGCGATGATTACTTCATTGGGCAAATCAACTTTGAAAATTTTAGTGAAAAAAAAATACCCCAAAATTATTAATCCATAAATAACTTACTTTATATTAATAGGATATAGTTCGTCTTGGTATATTAAATTCTATATTTAATGATGATTCGAATGGTATATCGTAACCCAATTTGCGATGATTACTTCATCGGGCAAATCAACTTTGAAAATTTTAGTGAAAAAAAAATACCCCAAAATTATTAATCCATAAATAACTTACTGTATATTAATAGGATATAGTTCGTCTTGGTATATTAAATTCTATATTTAATGATGATTCGAATGGTATATCGTAACCCAATTTGCGATGATTACTTCATTGGGCAAATCAACTTTGAAAATTTTAGTGAAAAAAAAATACCCCAAAATTATTAATCCATAAATAACTTACTGTATATTAATAGGATATAGTTCGTCTTGGTATATTAAATTCTATATTTAATGATGATTCGAATGGTATATCGTAACCCAATTTGCGATGATTACTTCATCGGGCAAATCAACTTTGAAAATTTTAGTGAAAAAAAAATACCCCAAAATTATTAATCCATAAATAACTTACTGTATATTAATAGGATATAGTTCGTCTTGGTATATTAAATTCTATATTTAATGATGATTCGAATGGTATATCGTAACCCAATTTGCGATGATTACTTCATCGGGCAAATCAACTTTGAAAATTTTAGTGAAAAAAAAATACCCCAAAATTATTAATCCATAAATAACTTACTGTATATTAATAGGATATAGTTCGTCTTGGTATATTAAATTCTATATTTAATGATGATTCGAATGGTATATCGTAACCCAATTTGCGATGATTACTTCATTGGGCAAATCAACTTTGAAAATTTTAGTGAAAAAAAAATACCCCAAAATTATTAATCCATAAATAACTTACTGTATATTAATAGGATATAGTTCGTCTTGGTATATTAAATTCTATATTTAATGATGATTCGAATGGTATATCGTAACCCAATTTGCGATGATTACTTCATCGGGCAAATCAACTTTGAAAATTTTAGTGAAAAAAAAATACCCCAAAATTATTAATCCATAAATAACTTACTGTATATTAATAGGATATAGTTCGTCTTGGTATATTAAATTCTATATTTAATGATGATTCGAATGGTATATCGTAACCCAATTTGCGATGATTACTTCATCGGGCAAATCAACTTTGAAAATTTTAGTGAAAAAAAAATACCCCAAAATTATTAATCCATAAATAACTTACTGTATATTAATAGGATATAGTTCGTCTTGGTATATTAAATTCTATATTTAATGATGATTCGAATGGTATATCGTAACCCAATTTGCGATGATTACTTCATTGGGCAAATCAACTTTGAAAATTTTAGTGAAAAAAAAATACCCCAAAATTATTAATCCATAAATAACTTACTGTATATTAATAGGATATCGTTCGTCTTGGTATATTAAATTCTATATTTAATGATGATTCGAATGGTATATCGTAACCCAATTTGCGATGATTACTTCATTGGGCAAATCCACTTTGAAAATTTTAGTGAAAAAAAAATACCCCAAAATTATTAATCCATAAATAACTTACTGTATATTAATAGGATATAGTTCGTCTTGGTATATTAAATTCTATATTTAATGATGATTCGAATGGTATATCGTAACCCAATTTGCGATGATTACTTCATCGGGCAAATCCACTTTGAAAATTTTAGTGAAAAAAAAATACCCCAAAATTATTAATCCATAAATAACTTACTGTATATTAATAGGATATAGTTCGTCTTGGTATATTAAATTCTATATTTAATGATGATTCGAATGGTATATCGTAACCCAATTTGCGATGATTACTTCATTGGGCAAATCCACCTTGAAAATTTTAGTGAAAAAAAAATACCTCAAAATTATTAATCCATAAATAACTTACTGTATATTAATAGGATATAGTTCGTCTTGGTATATTAAATTCTATATTTAATGATGATTCGAATGGTATATCGTAACCCAATTTGCGATGATTACTTCATTGGGCAAATCAACTTTGAAAATTTTAGTGAAAAAAAAATACCCCAAAATTATTAATCCATAAATAACTTACTGTATATTAATAGGATATAGTTCGTCTTGGTATATTAAATTCTATATTTAATGATGATTCGAATGGTATATCGTAACCCAATTTGCGATGATTACTTCATTGGGCAAATCCACTTTGAAAATTTTAGTGAAAAAAAAATACCCCAAAATTATTAATCCATAAATAACTTACTGTATATTAATAGGATATAGTTCGTCTTGGTATATTAAATTCTATATTTAATGATGATTCGAATGGTATATCGTAACCCAATTTGCGATGATTACTTCATTGGGCAAATCAACTTTGAAAATTTTAGTGAAAAAAAAATACCCCAAAATTATTAATCCATAAATAACTTACTGTATATTAATAGGATATAGTTCGTCTTGGTATATTAAATTCTATATTTAATGATGATTCGAATGGTATATCGTAACCCAATTTGCGATGATTACTTCATTGGGCAAATCAACTTTGAAAATTTTAGTGAAAAAAAAATACCCCAAAATTATTAATCCATAAATAACTTACTGTATATTAATAGGATATAGTTCGTCTTGGTATATTAAATTCTATATTTAATGATGATTCGAATGGTATATCGTAACCCAATTTGCGATGATTACTTCATTGGGCAAATCCACTTTGAAAATTTTAGTGAAAAAAAAATACCCCAAAATTATTAATCCATAAATAACTTACTGTATATTAATAGGATATAGTTCGTCTTGGTATATTAATTTCTATATTTAATGATGATTCGAATGGTATATCGTAACCCAATTTGCGATGATTACTTCATTGGGCAAATCCACTTTGAAAATTTTAGTGAAAAAAAAATACCCCAAAATTATTAATCCATAAATAACTTACTGTATATTAATAGGATATAGTTCGTCTTGGTATATTAAATTCTATATTTAATGATGATTCGAATGGTATATCGTAACCCAATTTGCGATGATTACTTCATTGGGCAAATCCACTTTGAAAATTTTAGTGAAAAAAAAATACCCCAAAATTATTAATCCATAAATAACTTACTGTATATTAATAGGATATAGTTCGTCTTGGTATATTAAATTCTATATTTAATGATGATTCGAATGGTATATCGTAACCCAATTTGCGATGATTACTTCATTGGGCAAATCCACTTTGAAAATATCATTCAAAAAAAAATAACTTAAAATTATTAATCCATAAATAACTTACGGTATATTAATAGGGTATAGTTTGTCTTGGTATATTAGATACTATATTTAATGTTGATTCGAATGGTATATCGTAACCCAATTAGCGATGATTACTTCACTGGGCAAATCCACTTTGAAAATATCAGTCAAAAAAAAAACCCAAAATTATTAATCCATAAATAACTTACGGTATATTAATAGGGTATAGTTCGTCTTAGTATATTAGATACTATATTTAATGTTGATTCGAATGGTATATCGTAACCCAATTAGCGATGATTACTTCACTGGGCAAATCCACTTTGAAAATATCAGTCAAAAAAAAATAACCCAAAATTATTAATCCATAAATAACTTACGGTATATTAATAGGGTATAGTTTGTCTTGGTATATTAGATACTATATTTAATGTTGATTCGAATGGTATATCGTAACCCAATTAGCGATGATTACTTCACTGGGCAAATCCACTTTGAATATATCAGTCAAAAAAAAATAACCCAAAATTATTAATCCATAAATAACTTACGGTATATTAATAGGGTATAGTTTGTCTTGGTATATTAGATACTATATTTAATGTTGATTCGAATGGTATATCGTAACCCAATTAGCGATGATTACTTCACTGGGCAAATCCACTTTGAAGATATCAGTCAAAAAAAAATAACCCAAAATTATTAATCCATAAATAACTTACGGTATATTAATAGGGTATAGTTCGTCTTGGTATATTAAATTCTATATTTAATGATGATTCGAATGGTATATCGTAACCCAATTAGCGATGATTACTTCACTGGGCAAATCCACTTTGAAAATATCAGTCAAAAAAAAATAACCCAAAATTATTAATCCATAAATAACTTACGGTATATTAATAGGGTATAGTTCGTCTTGGTATATTAGATACTATATTTAATGTTGATTCGAATGGTATATCGTAACCCAA
The DNA here is from genome assembly GCA_963681835.1 of Meloidogyne enterolobii. Taxonomy (NCBI): domain Eukaryota; kingdom Metazoa; phylum Nematoda; class Chromadorea; order Rhabditida; family Meloidogynidae; genus Meloidogyne; species Meloidogyne enterolobii. Next base: position 46,997 of record CAVMJV010000284.1, read on the forward strand.
TTAGCGATGATTACTTCACTGGGCAAATCCACTTTGAAAATATCAGTCAAAAAAAAATAACCCAAAATTATTAATCCATAAATAACTTACGGTATATTAATAGGGTATAGTTTGTCTTGGTATATTAGATACTATATTTAATGTTGATTCGAATGGTATATCGTAACCCAATTAGCGATGATTACTTCACTGGGCAAATCCACTTTGAAAATATCATTCAAAAAAAAATAACTTAAAATTATTAATCCATAAATAACTTACGGTATATTAATAGGGTATAGTTTGTCTTGGTATATTAGATACTATATTTAATGTTGATTCGAATGGTATATCGTAACCCAATTAGCGATGATTACTTCACTGGGCAAATCCACTTTGAAAATATCAGTCAAAAAAAAATAACCCAAAATTATTAATCCATAAATAACTTACGGTATATTAATAGGGTATAGTTTGTCTTGGTATATTAGATACTATATTTAATGTTGATTCGAATGGTATATCGTAACCCAATTAGCGATGATTACTTCACTGGGCAAATCCACTTTGAAAATATCAGTCAAAAAAAAAAATAACCCAAAATTATTAATCCATAAATAACTTACGGTATATTAATAGGGTATAGTTTTTCTTGGTATATTAGATACTATATTTAATGTTGATTCGAATGGTATATCGTAACCCAATTAGCGATGATTACTTCACTGGGCAAATCCACTTTGAAAATATCATTCAAAAAAAAATAACTTAAAATTATTAATCCATAAATAACTTACGGTATATTAATAGGGTATAGTTTGTCTTGGTATATTAGATACTATATTTAATGTTGATTCGAATGGTATATCGTAACCCAATTAGCGATGATTACTTCACTGGGCAAATCCACTTTGAAAATATCAGTCAAAAAAAAACCCAAAATTATTAATCCATAAATAACTTACGGTATATTAATAGGGTATAGTTCGTCTTAGTATATTAGATACTATATTTAATGTTGATTCGAATGGTATATCGTAACCCAATTAGCGATGATTACTTCACTGGGCAAATCCACTTTGAAAATATCAGTCAAAAAAAAATAACCCAAAATTATTAATCCATAAATAACTTACGGTATATTAATAGGGTATAGTTTGTCTTGGTATATTAGATACTATATTTAATGTTGATTCGAATGGTATATCGTAACCCAATTAGCGATGATTACTTCACTGGGCAAATCCACTTTGAATATATCAGTCAAAAAAAAATAACCCAAAATTATTAATCCATAAATAACTTACGGTATATTAATAGGGTATAGTTTGTCTTGGTATATTAGATACTATATTTAATGTTGATTCGAATGGTATATCGTAACCCAATTAGCGATGATTACTTCACTGGGCAAATCCACTTTGAATATATCAGTCAAAAAAAAATAACCCAAAATTATTAATCCATAAATAACTTACGGTATATTAATAGGGTATAGTTTGTCTTGGTATATTAGATACTATATTTAATGTTGATTCGAATGGTATATCGTAACCCAATTAGCGATGATTACTTCACTGGGCAAATCCACTTTGAAGATATCAGTCAAAAAAAAATAACCCAAAATTATTAATCCATAAATAACTTACGGTATATTAATAGGGTATAGTTCGTCTTGGTATATTAAATTCTATATTTAATGATGATTCGAATGGTATATCGTAACCCAATTAGCGATGATTACTTCACTGGGCAAATCCACTTTGAAAATATCAGTCAAAAAAAAATAACCCAAAATTATTAATCCATAAATAACTTACGGTATATTAATAGGGTATAGTTCGTCTTGGTATATTAGATACTATATTTAATGTTGATTCGAATGGTATATCGTAACCCAATTAGCGATGATTACTTCACTGGGCAAATCCACTTTGAAAATATCAGTCAAAAAAAAATAACCCAAAATTATTAATCCATAAATAACTTACGGTATATTAATAGGGTATAGTTTGTCTTGGTATATTAGATACTATATTTAATGTTGATTCGAATGGTATATCGTAACCCAATTAGCGATGATTACTTCACTGGGCAAATCCACTTTGAAAATATCATTCAAAAAAAAATAACTTAAAATTATTAATCCATAAATAACTTACGGTATATTAATAGGGTATAGTTTGTCTTGGTATATTAGATACTATATTTAATGTTGATTCGAATGGTATATCGTAACCCAATTAGCGATGATTACTTCACTGGGCAAATCCACTTTGAAAATATCAGTCAAAAAAAAATAACCCAAAATTATTAATCCATAAATAACTTACGGTATATTAATAGGGTATAGTTTGTCTTGGTATATTAGATACTATATTTAATGTTGATTCGAATGGTATATCGTAACCCAATTAGCGATGATTACTTCACTGGGCAAATCCACTTTGAAAATATCAGTCAAAAAAAAAAATAACCCAAAATTATTAATCCATAAATAACTTACGGTATATTAATAGGGTATAGTTTTTCTTGGTATATTAGATACTATATTTAATGTTGATTCGAATGGTATATCGTAACCCAATTAGCGATGATTACTTCACTGGGCAAATCCACTTTGAAAATATCATTCAAAAAAAAATAACTTAAAATTATTAATCCATAAATAACTTACGGTATATTAATAGGGTATAGTTTGTCTTGGTATATTAGATACTATATTTAATGTTGATTCGAATGGTATATCGTAACCCAATTAGCGATGATTACTTCACTGGGCAAATCCACTTTGAAAATATCAGTCAAAAAAAAACCCAAAATTATTAATCCATAAATAACTTACGGTATATTAATAGGGTATAGTTCGTCTTAGTATATTAGATACTATATTTAATGTTGATTCGAATGGTATATCGTAACCCAATTAGCGATGATTACTTCACTGGGCAAATCCACTTTGAAAATATCAGTCAAAAAAAAATAACCCAAAATTATTAATCCATAAATAACTTACGGTATATTAATAGGGTATAGTTTGTCTTGGTATATTAGATACTATATTTAATGTTGATTCGAATGGTATATCGTAACCCAATTAGCGATGATTACTTCACTGGGCAAATCCACTTTGAATATATCAGTCAAAAAAAAATAACCCAAAATTATTAATCCATAAATAACTTACGGTATATTAATAGGGTATAGTTTGTCTTGGTATATTAGATACTATATTTAATGTTGATTCGAATGGTATATCGTAACCCAATTAGCGATGATTACTTCACTGGGCAAATCCACTTTGAAGATATCAGTCAAAAAAAAATAACCCAAAATTATTAATCCATAAATAACTTACGGTATATTAATAGGGTATAGTTCGTCTTGGTATATTAAATTCTATATTTAATGATGATTCGAATGGTATATCGTAACCCAATTAGCGATGATTACTTCACTGGGCAAATCCACTTTGAATATATCAGTCAAAAAAAAATAACCCAAAATTATTAATCCATAAATAACTTACGGTATATTAATAGGGTATAGTTCGTCTTGGTATATTAGATACTATATTTAATGTTGATTCGAATGGTATATCGTAACCCAATTAGCGATGATTACTTCACTGGGCAAATCCACTTTGAAAATATCAGTCAAAAAAAAATAACCCAAAATTATTAATCCATAAATAACTTACGGTATATTAATAGGGTATAGTTTGTCTTGGTATATTAGATACTATATTTAATGTTGATTCGAATGGTATATCGTAACCCAATTAGCGATGATTACTTCACTGGGCAAATCCACTTTGAAAATATCATTCAAAAAAAAATAACTTAAAATTATTAATCCATAAATAACTTACGGTATATTAATAGGGTATAGTTTGTCTTGGTATATTAGATACTATATTTAATGTTGATTCGAATGGTATATCGTAACCCAATTAGCGATGATTACTTCACTGGGCAAATCCACTTTGAAAATATCAGTCAAAAAAAAATAACCCAAAATTATTAATCCATAAATAACTTACGGTATATTAATAGGGTATAGTTTGTCTTGGTATATTAGATACTATATTTAATGTTGATTCGAATGGTATATCGTAACCCAATTAGCGATGATTACTTCACTGGGCAAATCCACTTTGAAAATATCATTCAAAAAAAAATAACCCAAAATTATTAATCCATAAATAACTTACTGTATATTAATAGGGTATAGTTCGTCTTGGTATATTAAATTCTATATTTAATGATGATTCGAATGGTATATCGTAACCCAATTAGCGATGATTACTTCACTGGGCAAATCCACTTTGAAAATATCAGTCAAAAAAAAATAACCCAAAATTATTAATCCATAAATAACTTACGGTATATTAATAGGGTATAGTTCGTCTTGGTATATTAGATACTATATTTAATGTTGATTCGAATGGTATATCGTAACCCAATTAGCGATGATTACTTCACTGGGCAAATCCACTTTGAAAATATCAGTCAAAAAAAATAACCCAAAATTATTAATCCATAAATAACTTACGGTATATTAATAGGGTATAGTTCGTCTTGGTATATTAGATACTATATTTAATGTTGATTCGAATGGTATATCGTAACCCAATTAGCGATGATTACTTCACTGGGCAAATCCACTTTGAAAATATCAGTCAAAAAAAAATAACCCAAAATTATTAATCCATAAATAACTTACGGTATATTAATAGGGTATAGTTTGTCTTGGTATATTAGATACTATATTTAATGTTGATTCGAATGGTATATCGTAACCCAATTAGCGATGATTACTTCACTGGGCAAATCCACTTTGAAGATATCAGTCAAAAAAAAATAACCCAAAATTATTAATCCATAAATAACTTACGGTATATTAATAGGGTATAGTTCGTCTTGGTATATTAAATTCTATATTTAATGATGATTCGAATGGTATATCGTAACCCAATTAGCGATGATTACTTCACTGGGCAAATCCACTTTGAAAATATCAGTCAAAAAAAAATAACCCAAAATTATTAATCCATAAATAACTTACGGTATATTAATAGGGTATAGTTCGTCTTGGTATATTAGATACTATATTTAATGTTGATTCGAATGGTATATCGTAACCCAATTAGCGATGATTACTTCACTGGGCAAATCCACTTTGAAAATATCAGTCAAAAAAAAATAACCCAAAATTATTAATCCATAAATAACTTACGGTATATTAATAGGGTATAGTTCGTCTTGGTATATTAGATACTATATTTAATGTTGATTCGAATGGTATATCGTAACCCAATTAGCGATGATTACTTCACTGGGCAAATCCACTTTGAAAATTTTAGTAAAAAAAATACCCCAAAATTTTTAATCCATAAATAACTTACTGTATATTAATAGAGTATAGTTCGTCTTGGTATATTAAATTCTATATTTAATGATGATTCGAATGGTATATCGTAACCCAATTCGCGATGATTACTTCATTGGGCAAATCCACTTTGAAAATTTTAGTAAAAAAAATACCCCAAAATTTTTAATCCATAAATAACTTACTGTATATTAATAGAGTATAGTTCGTCTTGGTATATTAAATTCTATATTTAATGATGATTCGAATGGTATATCGTAACCCAATTCGCGATGATTACTTCATTGGGCAAATCCACTTTGAAAATTTTAGTAAAAAAATACCCCAAAATTTTTAATCCATAAATAACTTACTGTATATTAATAGAGTATAGTTCGTCTTGGTATATTAAATTCTATATTTAATGATGATTCGAATGGTATATCGTAACCCAATTCGCGATGATTACTTCATTGGGCAAATCCACTTTGAAAATTTTAGTAAAAAAAATACCCCAAAATTTTTAATCCATAAATAACTTACTGTATATTAATAGAGTATAGTTCGTCTTGGTATATTAAATTCTATATTTAATGATGATTCGAATGGTATATCGTAACCCAATTCGCGATGATTACTTCATTGGGCAAATCCACTTTGAAAATTTTAGTAAAAAAAATACCCCAAAATTTTTAATCCATAAATAACTTACTGTATATTAATAGAGTATAGTTCGTCTTGGTATATTAAATTCTATATTTAATGATGATTCGAATGGTATATCGTAACCCAATTCGCGATGATTACTTCATTGGGCAAATCCACTTTGAAAATTTTAGTAAAAAAAATACCCCAAAATTATTAATCCATAAATAACTTACGGTATATTAATAGGGTATAGTTCGTCTTGGTATATTAGATACTATATTTAATGGAGATTCGAATGGTATATCGTAACCCAATTCGCGATGATTACTTCATCGGGCAAATCTACTTTGAAAATATCAGTCAAAAAAAAAAAATAACACAAAATTATTAATCCATAAATAACTTACTGTATATTAATAGGGTATAGTTCGTCTTGGTATATTATATACTATATTTAATGGAGATTCGAATGGTATATCGTAACCCAATTCGCGATGATTACTTCATATGGCAAATCCACTTTGAAAATTTCAGTCAAAAAAAAATAACACAAAATTATTAATCCATAAATAACTTACTGTATATTAATAGGGTATAGTTCGTCTTGGTATATTAGATACTATATTTAATGGAGATTCGAATGGTATATCGTAACCCAATTATCGATGATTACTTCATCGGGCAAATCCACTTTGAATATATCAGTCAAAAAAAATAACTCAAAATTATTAATCCATAAATAACTTACGGTATATTAATAGGGTATAGTTCGTCTTGGTATATTAGATACTATATTTAATGGTGAATCGAATGGTATATCGTAACCCAATTAGCGATGATTACTTCACTGGGCAAATCCACTTTGAAAATATCAGTCAAAAAAAATAACTCAAAATTATTAATCCATAAATAACTTACGGTATATTAATAGGGTATAGTTCGTCTTGGTATATTAGATACTATATTTAATGGTGAATCGAATGGTATATCGTAACCCAATTAGCGATGATTACTTCACTGGGCAAATCCACTTTGAATATATCAGTCAAAAAAAATAACTCAAAATTATTAATCCATAAATAACTTACGGTATATTAATAGGGTATAGTTCGTCTTGGTATATTAGATACTATATTTAATGGTGAATCGAATGGTATATCGTAACCCAATTAGCGATGATTACTTCACTGGGCAAATCCACTTTGAAAATATCAGTCAAAAAAAATAACTCAAAATTATTAATCCATAAATAACTTACGGTATATTAATAGGGTATAGTTCGTCTTGGTATATTAGATACTATATTTAATGGTGAATCGAATGGTATATCGTAACCCAATTAGCGATGATTACTTCATCGGGCAAATCCACTTTGAAAATTTTAGTGAAAAAAAAATACCCCAAAATTTTTAATCCATAAATAACTTACTGTATATTAATAGGGTATAGTTCGTCTTGGTATATTAAATTCTATATTTAATGATGATTCGAATGGTATATCGTAACCCAATTCGTGATGATTACTTCATTGGGCAAATCCACTTTGAAAATTTTAGTGAAAAAAAAATACCCCAAAATTTTTAATCCATAAATAACTTACGGTATATTAATAGGGTATAGTTCGTCTTGGTATATTAGATACTATATTTAATGGAGATTCGAATGGTATATCGTAACCCAATTAGCGATGATTACTTCATCGGGCAAATCCACTTTGAAAATTTTAGTGAAAAAAAAATACCCCAAAATTTTTAATCCATAAATAACTTACTGTATATTAATAGAGTATAGTTCGTCTTGGTATATTAAATTCTATATTTAATGATGATTCGAATGGTATATCGTAACCCAATTAGCGATGATTACTTCATCGGGCAAATCCACTTTGAAAATTTTAGTGAAAAAAAAATACCCCAAAATTTTTAATCCATAAATAACTTACTGTATATTAATAGAGTATAGTTCGTCTTGGTATATTAAATTCTATATTTAATGATGATTCGAATGGTATATCGTAACCCAATTAGCGATGATTACTTCATCGGGCAAATCCACTTTGAAAATTTTAGTGAAAAAAAAATACCCCAAAATTTTTAATCCATAAATAACTTACTGTATATTAATAGAGTATAGTTCGTCTTGGTATATTAAATTCTATATTTAATGATGATTCGAATGGTATATCGTAACCCAATTAGCGATGATTACTTCATTGGGCAAATCCACTTTGAAAATTTTAGTGAAAAAAAAATACCCCAAAATTTTTAATCCATAAATAACTTACTGTATATTAATAGAGTATAGTTCGTCTTGGTATATTAAATTCTATATTTAATGATGATTCGAATGGTATATCGTAACCCAATTAGCGATGATTACTTCATTGGGCAAATCCACTTTGAAAATTTTAGTGAAAAAAAAAATACCCCAAAATTTTTAATCCATAAATAACTTACTGTATATTAATAGAGTATAGTTCGTCTTGGTATATTAAATTCTATATTTAATGATGATTCGAATGGTATATCGTAACCCAATTAGCGATGATTACTTCATTGGGCAAATCCACTTTGAAAATTTTAGTGAAAAAAAAATACCCCAAAATTTTTAATCCATAAATAACTTACTGTATATTAATAGAGTATAGTTCGTCTTGGTATATTAAATTCTATATTTAATGATGATTCGAATGGTATATCGTAACCCAATTAGCGATGATTACTTCATCGGGCAAATCCACTTTGAAAATTTTAGTGAAAAAAAAATACCCCAAAATTTTTAATCCATAAATAACTTACTGTATATTAATAGAGTATAGTTCGTCTTGGTATATTAAATTCTATATTTAATGATGATTCGAATGGTATATCGTAACCCAATTCGTGATGATTACTTCATTGGGCAAATCCACTTTGAAAATTTTAGTGAAAAAAAAATACCCCAAAATTTTTAATCCATAAATAACTTACTGTATATTAATAGAGTATAGTTCGTCTTGGTATATTAAATTCTATATTTAATGATGATTCGAATGGTATATCGTAACCCAATTAGCGATGATTACTTCATTGGGCAAATCCACTTTGAAAATTTTAGTGAAAAAAAAATACCCCAAAATTATTAATCCATAAATAACTTACTGTATATTAATAGGGTATAGTTCGTCTTGGTATATTAGATACTATATTTAATGGAGATTCGAATGGTATATCGTAACCCAATTATCGATGATTACTTCATCGGGCAAATCCACTTTGAATATATCAGTCAAAAAAAATAACTCAAAATTATTAATCCATAAATAACTTACGGTATATTAATAGGGTATAGTTCGTCTTGGTATATTAGATACTATATTTAATGGTGAATCGAATGGTATATCGTAACCCAATTAGCGATGATTACTTCACTGGGCAAATCCACTTTGAAAATATCAGTCAAAAAAAATAACTCAAAATTATTAATCCATAAATAACTTACGGTATATTAATAGGGTATAGTTCGTCTTGGTATATTAGATACTATATTTAATGGTGAATCGAATGGTATATCGTAACCCAATTAGCGATGATTACTTCACTGGGCAAATCCACTTTGAATATATCAGTCAAAAAAAATAACTCAAAATTATTAATCCATAAATAACTTACGGTATATTAATAGGGTATAGTTCGTCTTGGTATATTAGATACTATATTTAATGGTGAATCGAATGGTATATCGTAACCCAATTAGCGATGATTACTTCACTGGGCAAATCCACTTTGAAAATATCAGTCAAAAAAAATAACTCAAAATTATTAATCCATAAATAACTTACGGTATATTAATAGGGTATAGTTCGTCTTGGTATATTAGATACTATATTTAATGGTGAATCGAATGGTATATCGTAACCCAATTAGCGATGATTACTTCATCGGGCAAATCCACTTTGAAAATTTTAGTGAAAAAAAAATACCCCAAAATTTTTAATCCATAAATAACTTACTGTATATTAATAGGGTATAGTTCGTCTTGGTATATTAAATTCTATATTTAATGATGATTCGAATGGTATATCGTAACCCAATTCGTGATGATTACTTCATTGGGCAAATCCACTTTGAAAATTTTAGTGAAAAAAAAATACCCCAAAATTTTTAATCCATAAATAACTTACGGTATATTAATAGGGTATAGTTCGTCTTGGTATATTAGATACTATATTTAATGGAGATTCGAATGGTATATCGTAACCCAATTAGCGATGATTACTTCATCGGGCAAATCCACTTTGAAAATTTTAGTGAAAAAAAAATACCCCAAAATTTTTAATCCATAAATAACTTACTGTATATTAATAGAGTATAGTTCGTCTTGGTATATTAAATTCTATATTTAATGATGATTCGAATGGTATATCGTAACCCAATTAGCGATGATTACTTCATCGGGCAAATCCACTTTGAAAATTTTAGTGAAAAAAAAATACCCCAAAATTTTTAATCCATAAATAACTTACTGTATATTAATAGAGTATAGTTCGTCTTGGTATATTAAATTCTATATTTAATGATGATTCGAATGGTATATCGTAACCCAATTAGCGATGATTACTTCATCGGGCAAATCCACTTTGAAAATTTTAGTGAAAAAAAAATACCCCAAAATTTTTAATCCATAAATAACTTACTGTATATTAATAGAGTATAGTTCGTCTTGGTATATTAAATTCTATATTTAATGATGATTCGAATGGTATATCGTAACCCAATTAGCGATGATTACTTCATTGGGCAAATCCACTTTGAAAATTTTAGTGAAAAAAAAATACCCCAAAATTTTTAATCCATAAATAACTTACTGTATATTAATAGAGTATAGTTCGTCTTGGTATATTAAATTCTATATTTAATGATGATTCGAATGGTATATCGTAACCCAATTAGCGATGATTACTTCATTGGGCAAATCCACTTTGAAAATTTTAGTGAAAAAAAAATACCCCAAAATTTTTAATCCATAAATAACTTACTGTATATTAATAGAGTATAGTTCGTCTTGGTATATTAAATTCTATATTTAATGATGATTCGAATGGTATATCGTAACCCAATTAGCGATGATTACTTCATTGGGCAAATCCACTTTGAAAATTTTAGTGAAAAAAAAATACCCCAAAATTTTTAATCCATAAATAACTTACTGTATATTAATAGAGTATAGTTCGTCTTGGTATATTAAATTCTATATTTAATGATGATTCGAATGGTATATCGTAACCCAATTAGCGATGATTACTTCATCGGGCAAATCCACTTTGAAAATTTTAGTGAAAAAAAAATACCCCAAAATTTTTAATCCATAAATAACTTACTGTATATTAATAGAGTATAGTTCGTCTTGGTATATTAAATTCTATATTTAATGATGATTCGAATGGTATATCGTAACCCAATTAGCGATGATTACTTCATTGGGCAAATCCACTTTGAAAATTTTAGTGAAAAAAAAATACCCCAAAATTTTTAATCCATAAATAACTTACTGTATATTAATAGAGTATAGTTCGTCTTGGTATATTAAATTCTATATTTAATGATGATTCGAATGGTATATCGTAACCCAATTCGTGATGATTACTTCATTGGGCAAATCCACTTTGAAAATTTTAGTGAAAAAAAATACCCCAAAATTATTAATCCATAAATAACTTACTGTATATTAATAGGGTATAGTTCGTCTTGGTATATTAGATACTATATTTAATGATGATTCGAATGGTATATCGTAACCCAATTCGTGATGATTACTTCATTGGGCAAATCCACTTTGAAAATTTTAGTGAAAAAAAATACCCCAAAATTATTAATCCATAAATAACTTACTGTATATTAATAGGGTATAGTTCGTCTTGGTATATTAAATTCTATATTTAATGATGATTCGAATGGTATATCGTAACCCAATTCGTGATGATTACTTCATTGGGCAAATCCACTTTGAAAATTTTAGTGAAAAAAAATACCCCAAAATTATTAATCCATAAATAACTTACTGTATATTAATAGGGTATAGTTCGTCTTGGTATATTAAATTCTATATTTAATGATGATTCGAATGGTATATCGTAACCCAATTCGTGATGATTACTTCATTGGGCAAATCCACTTTGAAAATTTTAGTGAAAAAAAATACCCCAAAATTATTAATCCATAAATAACTTACTGTATATTAATAGGGTATAGTTCGTCTTGGTATATTAAATTCTATATTTAATGATGATTCGAATGGTATATCGTAACCCAATTCGTGATGATTACTTCATTGGGCAAATCCACTTTGAAAATTTTAGTGAAAAAAAATACCCCAAAATTATTAATCCATAAATAACTTACTGTATATTAATAGGGTATAGTTCGTCTTGGTATATTAAATTCTATATTTAATGATGATTCGAATGGTATATCGTAACCCAATTCGTGATGATTACTTCATTGGGCAAATCCACTTTGAAAATTTTAGTGAAAAAAAATACCCCAAAATTATTAATCCATAAATAACTTACTGTATATTAATAGGGTATAGTTCGTCTTGGTATATTAAATTCTATATTTAATGATGATTCGAATGGTATATCGTAACCCAATTCGTGATGATTACTTCATTGGGCAAATCCACTTTGAAAATTTTAGTGAAAAAAAATACCCCAAAATTATTAATCCATAAATAACTTACTGTATATTAATAGGGTATAGTTCGTCTTGGTATATTAAATTCTATATTTAATGATGATTCGAATGGTATATCGTAACCCAATTCGTGATGATTACTTCATTGGGCAAATCCACTTTGAAAATTTTAGTGAAAAAAAATACCCCAAAATTATTAATCCATAAATAACTTACTGTATATTAATAGGGTATAGTTCGTCTTGGTATATTAAATTCTATATTTAATGATGATTCGAATGGTATATCGTAACCCAATTCGTGATGATTACTTCATTGGGCAAATCCACTTTGAAAATTTTAGTGAAAAAAAATACCCCAAAATTATTAATCCATAAATAACTTACTGTATATTAATAGGGTATAGTTCGTCTTGGTATATTAAATTCTATATTTAATGATGATTCGAATGGTATATCGTAACCCAATTCGTGATGATTACTTCATTGGGCAAATCCACTTTGAAAATTTTAGTGAAAAAAAATACCCCAAAATTATTAATCCATAAATAACTTACTGTATATTAATAGGGTATAGTTCGTCTTGGTATATTAAATTCTATATTTAATGATGATTCGAATGGTATATCGTAACCCAATTCGTGATGATTACTTCATTGGGCAAATCCACTTTGAAAATTTTAGTGAAAAAAAATACCCCAAAATTATTAATCCATAAATAACTTACTGTATATTAATAGGGTATAGTTCGTCTTGGTATATTAAATTCTATATTTAATGATGATTCGAATGGTATATCGTAACCCAATTCGTGATGATTACTTCATTGGGCAAATCCACTTTGAAAATTTTAGTGAAAAAAAATACCCCAAAATTATTAATCCATAAATAACTTACTGTATATTAATAGGGTATAGTTCGTCTTGGTATATTAAATTCTATATTTAATGATGATTCGAATGGTATATCGTAACCCAATTCGTGATGATTACTTCATTGGGCAAATCCACTTTGAAAATTTTAGTGAAAAAAAATACCCCAAAATTATTAATCCATAAATAACTTACTGTATATTAATAGGGTATAGTTCGTCTTGGTATATTAAATTCTATATTTAATGATGATTCGAATGGTATATCGTAACCCAATTCGTGATGATTACTTCATTGGGCAAATCCACTTTGAAAATTTTAGTGAAAAAAAATACCCCAAAATTATTAATCCATAAATAACTTACTGTATATTAATAGGGTATAGTTCGTCTTGGTATATTAGATACTATATTTAATGATGATTCGAATGGTATATCGTAACCCAATTCGTGATGATTACTTCATTGGGCAAATCCACTTTGAAAATTTTAGTGAAAAAAAATACCCCAAAATTATTAATCCATAAATAACTTACTGTATATTAATAGGGTATAGTTCGTCTTGGTATATTAGATACTATATTTAATGATGATTCGAATGGTATATCGTAACCCAATTCGTGATGATTACTTCATTGGGCAAATCCACTTTGAAAATTTTAGTGAAAAAAAATACCCCAAAATTATTAATCCATAAATAACTTACTGTATATTAATAGGGTATAGTTCGTCTTGGTATATTAAATTCTATATTTAATGATGATTCGAATGGTATATCGTAACCCAATTCGTGATGATTACTTCATTGGGCAAATCCACTTTGAAAATTTTAGTGAAAAAAAATACCCCAAAATTATTAATCCATAAATAACTTACTGTATATTAATAGGGTATAGTTCGTCTTGGTATATTAAATTCTATATTTAATGATGATTCGAATGGTATATCGTAACCCAATTCGTGATGATTACTTCATTGGGCAAATCCACTTTGAAAATTTTAGTGAAAAAAAATACCCCAAAATTATTAATCCATAAATAACTTACTGTATATTAATAGGGTATAGTTCGTCTTGGTATATTAAATTCTATATTTAATGATGATTCGAATGGTATATCGTAACCCAATTCGTGATGATTACTTCATTGGGCAAATCCACTTTGAAAATTTTAGTGAAAAAAAATACCCCAAAATTATTAATCCATAAATAACTTACTGTATATTAATAGGGTATAGTTCGTCTTGGTATATTAAATTCTATATTTAATGATGATTCGAATGGTATATCGTAACCCAATTCGTGATGATTACTTCATTGGGCAAATCCACTTTGAAAATTTTAGTGAAAAAAAATACCCCAAAATTATTAATCCATAAATAACTTACTGTATATTAATAGGGTATAGTTCGTCTTGGTATATTAAATTCTATATTTAATGATGATTCGAATGGTATATCGTAACCCAATTCGTGATGATTACTTCATTGGGCAAATCCACTTTGAAAATTTTAGTGAAAAAAAATACCCCAAAATTATTAATCCATAAATAACTTACTGTATATTAATAGGGTATAGTTCGTCTTGGTATATTAAATTCTATATTTAATGATGATTCGAATGGTATATCGTAACCCAATTCGTGATGATTACTTCATTGGGCAAATCCACTTTGAAAATTTTAGTGAAAAAAAATACCCCAAAATTATTAATCCATAAATAACTTACTGTATATTAATAGGGTATAGTTCGTCTTGGTATATTAAATTCTATATTTAATGATGATTCGAATGGTATATCGTAACCCAATTCGTGATGATTACTTCATTGGGCAAATCCACTTTGAAAATTTTAGTGAAAAAAAATACCCCAAAATTATTAATCCATAAATAACTTACTGTATATTAATAGGGTATAGTTCGTCTTGGTATATTAAATTCTATATTTAATGATGATTCGAATGGTATATCGTAACCCAATTCGTGATGATTACTTCATTGGGCAAATCCACTTTGAAAATTTTAGTGAAAAAAAATACCCCAAAATTATTAATCCATAAATAACTTACTGTATATTAATAGGGTATAGTTCGTCTTGGTATATTAGATACTATATTTAATGATGATTCGAATGGTATATCGTAACCCAATTCGTGATGATTACTTCATTGGGCAAATCCACTTTGAAAATTTTAGTGAAAAAAAATACCCCAAAATTATTTATCCATAAATAACTTACTGTATATTAATAGGATATAGTTCTTTTTGGTATATTAGATTCTTTATTTAATGATGATTCGAATGATATATCGTAACCCAATTCGCGATGATTACTTCATTGGGCAAATCCACTTTGAAAATTTTAGTGAAAAAAAATACCCCAAAATTATTTATCCATAAATAACTTACTGTATATTAATAGGATATAGTTCTTTTTGGTATATTAGATTCTATATTTAATGATGATTCGAATGATATATCGTAACCCAATTCGCGATGATTACTTCATTGGGCAAATCCACCTTGAAAATTTTAGTGAAAAAAAAATACCCCAAAATTATTTATCCATAAATAACTTACTGTATATTAATAGGATATAGTTCTTTTTGGTATATTAGATTCTATATTTAATGATGATTCGAATGATATATCGTAACCCAATTCGCGATGATTACTTCATTGGGCAAATCCACCTTGAAAATTTTAGTGAAAAAAAAATACCCCAAAATTATTTATCCATAAATAACTTACTGTATATTAATAGGATATAGTTCTTTTTGGTATATTAGATTCTATATTTAATGATGATTCGAATGATATATCGTAACCCAATTCGCGATGATTACTTCATTGGGCAAATCCACCTTGAAAATTTTAGTGAAAAAAAAATACCCCAAAATTATTTATCCATAAATAACTTACTGTATATTAATAGGATATAGTTCTTTTTGGTATATTAGATTCTATATTTAATGATGATTCGAATGATATATCGTAACCCAATTCGCGATGATTACTTCATTGGGCAAATCCACCTTGAAAATTTTAGTGAAAAAAAAATACCCCAAAATTATTTATCCATAAATAACTTACTGTATATTAATAGGATATAGTTCTTTTTGGTATATTAGATTCTATATTTAATGATGATTCGAATGATATATCGTAACCCAATTCGCGATGATTACTTCATTGGGCAAATCCACCTTGAAAATTTTAGTGAAAAAAAAATACCCCAAAATTATTTATCCATAAATAACTTACTGTATATTAATAGGATATAGTTCTTTTTGGTATATTAGATTCTATATTTAATGATGATTCGAATGATATATCGTAACCCAATTCGCGATGATTACTTCATTGGGCAAATCCACCTTGAAAATTTTAGTGAAAAAAAAATACCCCAAAATTATTTATCCATAAATAACTTACTGTATATTAATAGGATATAGTTCTTTTTGGTATATTAGATTCTATATTTAATGATGATTCGAATGATATATCGTAACCCAATTCGCGATGATTACTTCATTGGGCAAATCCACCTTGAAAATTTTAGTGAAAAAAAAATACCCCAAAATTATTTATCCATAAATAACTTACTGTATATTAATAGGATATAGTTCTTTTTGGTATATTAGATTCTATATTTAATGATGATTCGAATGATATATCGTAACCCAATTCGCGATGATTACTTCATTGGGCAAATCCACCTTGAAAATTTTAGTGAAAAAAAAATACCCCAAAATTATTTATCCATAAATAACTTACTGTATATTAATAGGATATAGTTCTTTTTGGTATATTAGATTCTATATTTAATGATGATTCGAATGATATATCGTAACCCAATTCGCGATGATTACTTCATTGGGCAAATCCACCTTGAAAATTTTAGTGAAAAAAAAATACCCCAAAATTATTTATCCATAAATAACTTACTGTATATTAATAGGATATAGTTCTTTTTGGTATATTAGATTCTATATTTAATGATGATTCGAATGATATATCGTAACCCAATTCGCGATGATTACTTCATTGGGCAAATCCACCTTGAAAATTTTAGTGAAAAAAAAATACCCCAAAATTATTTATCCATAAATAACTTACTGTATATTAATAGGATATAGTTCTTTTTGGTATATTAGATTCTATATTTAATGATGATTCGAATGATATATCGTAACCCAATTCGCGATGATTACTTCATTGGGCAAATCCACCTTGAAAATTTTAGTGAAAAAAAAATACCCCAAAATTATTTATCCATAAATAACTTACTGTATATTAATAGGATATAGTTCTTTTTGGTATATTAGATTCTATATTTAATGATGATTCGAATGATATATCGTAACCCAATTCGCGATGATTACTTCATTGGGCAAATCCACCTTGAAAATTTTAGTGAAAAAAAAATACCCCAAAATTATTTATCCATAAATAACTTACTGTATATTAATAGGATATAGTTCTTTTTGGTATATTAGATTCTATATTTAATGATGATTCGAATGATATATCGTAACCCAATTCGCGATGATTACTTCATTGGGCAAATCCACCTTGAAAATTTTAGTGAAAAAAAAATACCCCAAAATTATTTATCCATAAATAACTTACTGTATATTAATAGGATATAGTTCTTTTTGGTATATTAGATTCTATATTTAATGATGATTCGAATGATATATCGTAACCCAATTCGCGATGATTACTTCATTGGGCAAATCCACCTTGAAAATTTTAGTGAAAAAAAAATACCCCAAAATTATTTATCCATAAATAACTTACTGTATATTAATAGGATATAGTTCTTTTTGGTATATTAGATTCTATATTTAATGATGATTCGAATGATATATCGTAACCCAATTCGCGATGATTACTTCATTGGGCAAATCCACCTTGAAAATTTTAGTGAAAAAAAAATACCCCAAAATTATTTATCCATAAATAACTTACTGTATATTAATAGGATATAGTTCTTTTTGGTATATTAGATTCTATATTTAATGATGATTCGAATGATATATCGTAACCCAATTCGCGATGATTACTTCATTGGGCAAATCCACCTTGAAAATTTTAGTGAAAAAAAAATACCCCAAAATTATTTATCCATAAATAACTTACTGTATATTAATAGGATATAGTTCTTTTTGGTATATTAGATTCTATATTTAATGATGATTCGAATGATATATCGTAACCCAATTCGCGATGATTACTTCATTGGGCAAATCCACCTTGAAAATTTTAGTGAAAAAAAAATACCCCAAAATTATTTATCCATAAATAACTTACTGTATATTAATAGGATATAGTTCTTTTTGGTATATTAGATTCTATATTTAATGATGATTCGAATGATATATCGTAACCCAATTCGCGATGATTACTTCATTGGGCAAATCCACCTTGAAAATTTTAGTGAAAAAAAAATACCCCAAAATTATTTATCCATAAATAACTTACTGTATATTAATAGGATATAGTTCTTTTTGGTATATTAGATTCTATATTTAATGATGATTCGAATGATATATCGTAACCCAATTCGCGATGATTACTTCATTGGGCAAATCCACCTTGAAAATTTTAGTGAAAAAAAAATACCCCAAAATTATTTATCCATAAATAACTTACTGTATATTAATAGGATATAGTTCTTTTTGGTATATTAGATTCTATATTTAATGATGATTCGAATGATATATCGTAACCCAATTCGCGATGATTACTTCATTGGGCAAATCCACCTTGAAAATTTTAGTGAAAAAAAAATACCCCAAAATTATTTATCCATAAATAACTTACTGTATATTAATAGGATATAGTTCTTTTTGGTATATTAGATTCTATATTTAATGATGATTCGAATGATATATCGTAACCCAATTCGCGATGATTACTTCATTGGGCAAATCCACCTTGAAAATTTTAGTGAAAAAAAAATACCCCAAAATTATTTATCCATAAATAACTTACTGTATATTAATAGGATATAGTTCTTTTTGGTATATTAGATTCTATATTTAATGATGATTCGAATGATATATCGTAACCCAATTCGCGATGATTACTTCATTGGGCAAATCCACCTTGAAAATTTTAGTGAAAAAAAAATACCCCAAAATTATTTATCCATAAATAACTTACTGTATATTAATAGGATATAGTTCTTTTTGGTATATTAGATTCTATATTTAATGATGATTCGAATGATATATCGTAACCCAATTCGCGATGATTACTTCATTGGGCAAATCCACCTTGAAAATTTTAGTGAAAAAAAAATACCCCAAAATTATTTATCCATAAATAACTTACTGTATATTAATAGGATATAGTTCTTTTTGGTATATTAGATTCTATATTTAATGATGATTCGAATGATATATCGTAACCCAATTCGCGATGATTACTTCATTGGGCAAATCCACCTTGAAAATTTTAGTGAAAAAAAAATACCCCAAAATTATTTATCCATAAATAACTTACTGTATATTAATAGGATATAGTTCTTTTTGGTATATTAGATTCTATATTTAATGATGATTCGAATGATATATCGTAACCCAATTCGCGATGATTACTTCATTGGGCAAATCCACTTTGAAAATTTTAGTGAAAAAAAAATACCCCAAAATTATTAATCCATAAATAACTTACTGTATATTAATAGAGTATAGTTCGTCTTGGTATATTAAATTCTATATTTAATGATGATTCGAATGGTATATCGTAACCCAATTAGCGATGATTACTTCATCGGGCAAATCCACTTTGAAAATTTTAGTGAAAAAAAATACCCCAAAATTTTTAATCCATAAATAACTTACTGTATATTAATAGAGTATAGTTCGTCTTGGTATATTAAATTCTATATTTAATGATGATTCGAATGGTATATCGTAACCCAATTCGCGATGATTACTTCATTGGGCAAATCCACTTTGAAAATTTTAGTGAAAAAAAATACCCCAAAATTTTTAATCCATAAATAACTTACTGTATATTAATAGAGTATAGTTCGTCTTGGTATATTAAATTCTATATTTAATGATGATTCGAATGATATATCGTAACCCAATTCGCGATGATTACTTCATTGGGCAAATCCACCTTGAAAATTTTAGTGAAAAAAAAATACCCCAAAATTATTTATCCATAAATAACTTACTGTATATTAATAGGATATAGTTCTTTTTGGTATATTAGATTCTATATTTAATGATGATTCGAATGATATATCGTAACCCAATTCGCGATGATTACTTCATTGGGCAAATCCACTTTGAAAATTTTAGTGAAAAAAAATACCCCAAAATTTTTAATCCATAAATAACTTACTGTATATTAATAGAGTATAGTTCGTCTTGGTATATTAAATTCTATATTTAATGATGATTCGAATGATATATCGTAACCCAATTCGCGATGATTACTTCATTGGGCAAATCCACTTTGAAAATTTTAGTGAAAAAAAATACCCCAAAATTTTTAATCCATAAATAACTTACTGTATATTAATAGAGTATAGTTCGTCTTGGTATATTAAATTCTATATTTAATGATGATTCGAATGGTATATCGTAACCCAATTCGCGATGATTACTTCATTGGGCAAATCCACTTTGAAAATTTTAGTGAAAAAAAATACCCCAAAATTTTTAATCCATAAATAACTTACTGTATATTAATAGAGTATAGTTCGTCTTGGTATATTAAATTCTATATTTAATGATGATTCGAATGATATATCGTAACCCAATTCGCGATGATTACTTCATTGGGCAAATCCACTTTGAAAATTTTAGTGAAAAAAAATACCCCAAAATTTTTAATCCATAAATAACTTACTGTATATTAATAGAGTATAGTTCGTCTTGGTATATTAAATTCTATATTTAATGATGATTCGAATGATATATCGTAACCCAATTCGCGATGATTACTTCATTGGGCAAATCCACTTTGAAAATTTTAGTGAAAAAAAATACCCCAAAATTTTTAATCCATAAATAACTTACTGTATATTAATAGAGTATAGTTCGTCTTGGTATATTAAATTCTATATTTAATGATGATTCGAATGATATATCGTAACCCAATTCGCGATGATTACTTCATTGGGCAAATCCACTTTGAAAATTTTAGTGAAAAAAAATACCCCAAAATTTTTAATCCATAAATAACTTACTGTATATTAATAGAGTATAGTTCGTCTTGGTATATTAAATTCTATATTTAATGATGATTCGAATGGTATATCGTAACCCAATTCGCGATGATTACTTCATTGGGCAAATCCACTTTGAAAATTTTAGTGAAAAAAAATACCCCAAAATTTTTAATCCATAAATAACTTACTGTATATTAATAGAGTATAGTTCGTCTTGGTATATTAAATTCTATATTTAATGATGATTCGAATGGGTATATCGTAACCCAATTCGCGATGATTACTTCATTGGGCAAATCCACTTTGAAAATTTTAGTGAAAAAAAATACCCCAAAATTTTTAATCCATAAATAACTTACTGTATATTAATAGAGTATAGTTCGTCTTGGTATATTAAATTCTATATTTAATGATGATTCGAATGATATATCGTAACCCAATTCGCGATGATTACTTCATTGGGCAAATCCACTTTGAAAATTTTAGTGAAAAAAAATACCCCAAAATTTTTAATCCATAAATAACTTACTGTATATTAATAGAGTATAGTTCGTCTTGGTATATTAAATTCTATATTTAATGATGATTCGAATGGTATATCGTAACCCAATTCGCGATGATTACTTCATTGGGCAAATCCACTTTGAAAATTTTAGTGAAAAAAAATACCCCAAAATTTTTAATCCATAAATAACTTACTGTATATTAATAGAGTATAGTTCGTCTTGGTATATTAAATTCTATATTTAATGATGATTCGAATGGTATATCGTAACCCAATTCGCGATGATTACTTCATTGGGCAAATCCACTTTGAAAATTTTAGTGAAAAAAAATACCCCAAAATTTTTAATCCATAAATAACTTACTGTATATTAATAGAGTATAGTTCGTCTTGGTATATTAAATTCTATATTTAATGATGATTCGAATGATATATCGTAACCCAATTCGCGATGATTACTTCATTGGGCAAATCCACTTTGAAAATTTTAGTGAAAAAAAATACCCCAAAATTTTTAATCCATAAATAACTTACTGTATATTAATAGAGTATAGTTCGTCTTGGTATATTAAATTCTATATTTAATGATGATTCGAATGATATATCGTAACCCAATTCGCGATGATTACTTCATTGGGCAAATCCACTTTGAAAATTTTAGTGAAAAAAAATACCCCAAAATTTTTAATCCATAAATAACTTACTGTATATTAATAGAGTATAGTTCGTCTTGGTATATTAAATTCTATATTTAATGATGATTCGAATGATATATCGTAACCCAATTCGCGATGATTACTTCATTGGGCAAATCCACTTTGAAAATTTTAGTGAAAAAAAATACCCCAAAATTTTTAATCCATAAATAACTTACTGTATATTAATAGAGTATAGTTCGTCTTGGTATATTAAATTCTATATTTAATGATGATTCGAATGGTATATCGTAACCCAATTCGCGATGATTACTTCATTGGGCAAATCCACTTTGAAAATTTTAGTGAAAAAAAATACCCCAAAATTTTTAATCCATAAATAACTTACTGTATATTAATAGAGTATAGTTCGTCTTGGTATATTAAATTCTATATTTAATGATGATTCGAATGATATATCGTAACCCAATTCGCGATGATTACTTCATTGGGCAAATCCACTTTGAAAATTTTAGTGAAAAAAAATACCCCAAAATTTTTAATCCATAAATAACTTACTGTATATTAATAGAGTATAGTTCGTCTTGGTATATTAAATTCTATATTTAATGATGATTCGAATGATATATCGTAACCCAATTCGCGATGATTACTTCATTGGGCAAATCCACCTTGAAAATTTTAGTGAAAAAAAAAATACCCCAAAATTATTTATCCATAAATAACTTACTGTATATTAATAGGATATAGTTCTTTTTGGTATATTAGATTCTATATTTAATGATGATTCGAATGATATATCGTAACCCAATTCGCGATGATTACTTCATTGGGCAAATCCACCTTGAAAATTTTAGTGAAAAAAAAATACCCCAAAATTTTTAATCCATAAATAACTTACTGTATATTAATAGAGTATAGTTCGTCTTGGTATATTAAATTCTATATTTAATGATGATTCGAATGATATATCGTAACCCAATTCGCGATGATTACTTCATTGGGCAAATCCACCTTGAAAATTTTAGTGAAAAAAAAATACCCCAAAATTTTTAATCCATAAATAACTTACTGTATATTAATAGAGTATAGTTCGTCTTGGTATATTAAATTCTATATTTAATGATGATTCGAATGATATATCGTAACCCAATTCGCGATGATTACTTCATTGGGCAAATCCACCTTGAAAATTTTAGTGAAAAAAAAATACCCCAAAATTTTTAATCCATAAATAACTTACTGTATATTAATAGAGTATAGTTCGTCTTGGTATATTAAATTCTATATTTAATGATGATTCGAATGATATATCGTAACCCAATTCGCGATGATTACTTCATTGGGCAAATCCACCTTGAAAATTTTAGTGAAAAAAAAATACCCCAAAATTATTTATCCATAAATAACTTACTGTATATTAATAGGATATAGTTCTTTTTGGTATATTAGATTCTATATTTAATGATGATTCGAATGATATATCGTAACCCAATTCGCGATGATTACTTCATTGGGCAAATCCACCTTGAAAATTTTAGTGAAAAAAAAATACCCCAAAATTATTTATCCATAAATAACTTACTGTATATTAATAGGATATAGTTCTTTTTGGTATATTAAATTCTATATTTAATGATGATTCGAATGATATATCGTAACCCAATTCGCGATGATTACTTCATTGGGCAAATCCACCTTGAAAATTTTAGTGAAAAAAAAATACCCCAAAATTATTTATCCATAAATAACTTACTGTATATTAATAGGATATAGTTCTTTTTGGTATATTAAATTCTATATTTAATGATGATTCGAATGATATATCGTAACCCAATTCGCGATGATTACTTCATTGGGCAAATCCACCTTGAAAATTTTAGTGAAAAAAAAATACCCCAAAATTATTTATCCATAAATAACTTACTGTATATTAATAGGATATAGTTCGTCTTGGTATATTAAATTCTATATTTAATGATGATTCGAATGATATATCGTAACCCAATTCGCGATGATTACTTCATTGGGCAAATCCACTTTGAAAATTTTAGTGAAAAAAAATACCCCAAAATTTTTAATCCATAAATAACTTACTGTATATTAATAGAGTATAGTTCGTCTTGGTATATTAAATTCTATATTTAATGATGATTCGAATGATATATCGTAACCCAATTCGCGATGATTACTTCATTGGGCAAATCCACCTTGAAAATTTTAGTGAAAAAAAAATACCCCAAAATTTTTAATCCATAAATAACTTACTGTATATTAATAGAGTATAGTTCGTCTTGGTATATTAAATTCTATATTTAATGATGATTCGAATGATATATCGTAACCCAATTCGCGATGATTACTTCATTGGGCAAATCCACCTTGAAAATTTTAGTGAAAAAAAAATACCCCAAAATTATTTATCCATAAATAACTTACTGTATATTAATAGGATATAGTTCTTTTTGGTATATTAAATTCTATATTTAATGATGATTCGAATGATATATCGTAACCCAATTCGCGATGATTACTTCATTGGGCAAATCCACCTTGAAAATTTTAGTGAAAAAAAAATACCCCAAAATTATTTATCCATAAATAACTTACTGTATATTAATAGGATATAGTTCTTTTTGGTATATTAAATTCTATATTTAATGATGATTCGAATGATATATCGTAACCCAATTCGCGATGATTACTTCATTGGGCAAATCCACCTTGAAAATTTTAGTGAAAAAAAAATACCCCAAAATTATTTATCCATAAATAACTTACTGTATATTAATAGGATATAGTTCTTTTTGGTATATTAAATTCTATATTTAATGATGATTCGAATGATATATCGTAACCCAATTCGCGATGATTACTTCATTGGGCAAATCCACCTTGAAAATTTTAGTGAAAAAAAAATACCCCAAAATTATTTATCCATAAATAACTTACTGTATATTAATAGGATATAGTTCGTCTTGGTATATTAAATTCTATATTTAATGATGATTCGAATGATATATCGTAACCCAATTCGCGATGATTACTTCATTGGGCAAATCCACCTTGAAAATTTTAGTGAAAAAAAAATACCCCAAAATTTTTAATCCATAAATAACTTACTGTATATTAATAGAGTATAGTTCTTTTTGGTATATTAGATTCTATATGTAATGATGATTCGAATGATATATCGTAACCCAATTCGCGATGATTACTTCATTGGGCAAATCCACCTTGAAAATTTTAGTGAAAAAAAAATACCCCAAAATTATTTATCCATAAATAACTTACTGTATATTAATAGGATATAGTTCTTTTTGGTATATTAAATTCTATATTTAATGATGATTCGAATGATATATCGTAACCCAATTCGCGATGATTACTTCATTGGGCAAATCCACCTTGAAAATTTTAGTGAAAAAAAAATACCCCAAAATTATTTATCCATAAATAACTTACTGTATATTAATAGGATATAGTTCTTTTTGGTATATTAAATTCTATATTTAATGATGATTCGAATGATATATCGTAACCCAATTCGCGATGATTACTTCATTGGGCAAATCCACCTTGAAAATTTTAGTGAAAAAAAAATACCCCAAAATTATTTATCCATAAATAACTTACTGTATATTAATAGGATATAGTTCGTCTTGGTATATTAAATTCTATATTTAATGATGATTCGAATGATATATCGTAACCCAATTCGCGATGATTACTTCATTGGGCAAATCCACTTTGAAAATTTTAGTGAAAAAAAATACCCCAAAATTTTTAATCCATAAATAACTTACTGTATATTAATAGAGTATAGTTCGTCTTGGTATATTAAATTCTATATTTAATGATGATTCGAATGATATATCGTAACCCAATTCGCGATGATTACTTCATTGGGCAAATCCACCTTGAAAATTTTAGTGAAAAAAAAATACCCCAAAATTTTTAATCCATAAATAACTTACTGTATATTAATAGAGTATAGTTCGTCTTGGTATATTAAATTCTATATTTAATGATGATTCGAATGATATATCGTAACCCAATTCGCGATGATTACTTCATTGGGCAAATCCACCTTGAAAATTTTAGTGAAAAAAAAATACCCCAAAATTATTTATCCATAAATAACTTACTGTATATTAATAGGATATAGTTCTTTTTGGTATATTAAATTCTATATTTAATGATGATTCGAATGATATATCGTAACCCAATTCGCGATGATTACTTCATTGGGCAAATCCACCTTGAAAATTTTAGTGAAAAAAAAATACCCCAAAATTATTTATCCATAAATAACTTACTGTATATTAATAGGATATAGTTCTTTTTGGTATATTAAATTCTATATTTAATGATGATTCGAATGATATATCGTAACCCAATTCGCGATGATTACTTCATTGGGCAAATCCACCTTGAAAATTTTAGTGAAAAAAAAATACCCCAAAATTATTTATCCATAAATAACTTACTGTATATTAATAGGATATAGTTCGTCTTGGTATATTAAATTCTATATTTAATGATGATTCGAATGATATATCGTAACCCAATTCGCGATGATTACTTCATTGGGCAAATCCACTTTGAAAATTTTAGTGAAAAAAAATACCCCAAAATTTTTAATCCATAAATAACTTACTGTATATTAATAGAGTATAGTTCGTCTTGGTATATTAAATTCTATATTTAATGATGATTCGAATGATATATCGTAACCCAATTCGCGATGATTACTTCATTGGGCAAATCCACTTTGAAAATTTTAGTGAAAAAAAATACCCCAAAATTTTTAATCCATAAATAACTTACTGTATATTAATAGAGTATAGTTCGTCTTGGTATATTAAATTCTATATTTAATGATGATTCGAATGGTATATCGTAACCCAATTCGCGATGATTACTTCATTGGGCAAATCCACTTTGAAAATTTTAGTGAAAAAAAATACCCCAAAATTTTTAATCCATAAATAACTTACTGTATATTAATAGAGTATAGTTCGTCTTGGTATATTAAATTCTATATTTAATGATGATTCGAATGATATATCGTAACCCAATTCGCGATGATTACTTCATTGGGCAAATCCACTTTGAAAATTTTAGTGAAAAAAAATACCCCAAAATTTTTAATCCATAAATAACTTACTGTATATTAATAGAGTATAGTTCGTCTTGGTATATTAAATTCTATATTTAATGATGATTCGAATGGTATATCGTAACCCAATTCGCGATGATTACTTCATTGGGCAAATCCACTTTGAAAATTTTAGTGAAAAAAAATACCCCAAAATTTTTAATCCATAAATAACTTACTGTATATTAATAGAGTATAGTTCGTCTTGGTATATTAAATTCTATATTTAATGATGATTCGAATGGTATATCGTAACCCAATTCGCGATGATTACTTCATTGGGCAAATCCACTTTGAAAATTTTAGTGAAAAAAAAATACCCCAAAATTATTTATCCATAAATAACTTACTGTATATTAATAGGATATAGTTCTTTTTGGTATATTAGATTTTATATTTAATGATGATTCGAATGATATATCGTAACCCAATTCGCGATGATTACTTCATTGGGCAAATCCACCTTGAAAATTTTAGTGAAAAAAAAATACCCCAAAATTATTTATCCATAAATAACTTACTGTATATTAATAGAGTATAGTTCGTCTTGGTATATTAAATTCTATATTTAATGATGATTCGAATGATATATCGTAACCCAATTCGCGATGATTACTTCATTGGGCAAATCCACTTTGAAAATTTTAGTGAAAAAAAATACCCCAAAATTTTTAATCCATAAATAACTTACTGTATATTAATAGAGTATAGTTCGTCTTGGTATATTAAATTCTATATTTAATGATGATTCGAATGATATATCGTAACCCAATTCGCGATGATTACTTCATTGGGCAAATCCACCTTGAAAATTTTAGTGAAAAAAAAATACCCCAAAATTATTTATCCATAAATAACTTACTGTATATTAATAGGATATAGTTCTTTTTGGTATATTAGATTCTATATTTAATGATGATTCGAATGATATATCGTAACCCAATTCGCGATGATTACTTCATTGGGCAAATCCACTTTGAAAATTTTAGTGAAAAAAAATACCCCAAAATTTTTAATCCATAAATAACTTACTGTATATTAATAGAGTATAGTTCGTCTTGGTATATTAAATTCTATATTTAATGATGATTCGAATGATATATCGTAACCCAATTCGCGATGATTACTTCATTGGGCAAATCCACTTTGAAAATTTTAGTGAAAAAAAATACCCCAAAATTTTTAATCCATAAATAACTTACTGTATATTAATAGAGTATAGTTCGTCTTGGTATATTAAATTCTATATTTAATGATGATTCGAATGATATATCGTAACCCAATTCGCGATGATTACTTCATTGGGCAAATCCACCTTGAAAATTTTAGTGAAAAAAAAATACCCCAAAATTATTTATCCATAAATAACTTACTGTATATTAATAGGATATAGTTCTTTTTGGTATATTAGATTCTATATTTAATGATGATTCGAATGATATATCGTAACCCAATTCGCGATGATTACTTCATTGGGCAAATCCACTTTGAAAATTTTAGTGAAAAAAAATACCCCAAAATTTTTAATCCATAAATAACTTACTGTATATTAATAGAGTATAGTTCGTCTTGGTATATTAAATTCTATATTTAATGATGATTCGAATGATATATCGTAACCCAATTCGCGATGATTACTTCATTGGGCAAATCCACTTTGAAAATTTTAGTGAAAAAAAATACCCCAAAATTTTTAATCCATAAATAACTTACTGTATATTAATAGAGTATAGTTCGTCTTGGTATATTAAATTCTATATTTAATGATGATTCGAATGATATATCGTAACCCAATTCGCGATGATTACTTCATTGGGCAAATCCACTTTGAAAATTTTAGTGAAAAAAAATACCCCAAAATTTTTAATCCATAAATAACTTACTGTATATTAATAGAGTATAGTTCGTCTTGGTATATTAAATTCTATATTTAATGATGATTCGAATGATATATCGTAACCCAATTCGCGATGATTACTTCATTGGGCAAATCCACCTTGAAAATTTTAGTGAAAAAAAAATACCCCAAAATTTTTAATCCATAAATAACTTACTGTATATTAATAGAGTATAGTTCGTCTTGGTATATTAAATTCTATATTTAATGATGATTCGAATGATATATCGTAACCCAATTCGCGATGATTACTTCATTGGGCAAATCCACCTTGAAAATTTTAGTGAAAAAAAAATACCCCAAAATTTTTAATCCATAAATAACTTACTGTATATTAATAGAGTATAGTTCGTCTTGGTATATTAAATTCTATATTTAATGATGATTCGAATTATATATCGTAACCCAATTCGCGATGATTACTTCATTGGGCAAATCCACTTTGAAAATTTTAGTGAAAAAAAATACCCCAAAATTTTTAATCCATAAATAACTTACTGTATATTAATAGAGTATAGTTCGTCTTGGTATATTAAATTCTATATTTAATGATGATTCGAATGATATATCGTAACCCAATTCGCGATGATTACTTCATTGGGCAAATCCACCTTGAAAATTTTAGTGAAAAAAAAATACCCCAAAATTTTTAATCCATAAATAACTTACTGTATATTAATAGAGTATAGTTCGTCTTGGTATATTAAATTCTATATTTAATGATGATTCGAATGATATATCGTAACCCAATTCGCGATGATTACTTCATTGGGCAAATCCACTTTGAAAATTTTAGTGAAAAAAAATACCCCAAAATTTTTAATCCATAAATAACTTACTGTATATTAATAGAGTATAGTTCGTCTTGGTATATTAAATTCTATATTTAATGATGATTCGAATGATATATCGTAACCCAATTCGCGATGATTACTTCATTGGGCAAATCCACTTTGAAAATTTTAGTGAAAAAAAATACCCCAAAATTTTTAATCCATAAATAACTTACTGTATATTAATAGAGTATAGTTCGTCTTGGTATATTAAATTCTATATTTAATGATGATTCGAATGATATATCGTAACCCAATTCGCGATGATTACTTCATTGGGCAAATCCACTTTGAAAATTTTAGTGAAAAAAAATACCCCAAAATTTTTAATCCATAAATAACTTACTGTATATTAATAGAGTATAGTTCGTCTTGGTATATTAAATTCTATATTTAATGATGATTCGAATGATATATCGTAACCCAATTCGCGATGATTACTTCATTGGGCAAATCCACTTTGAAAATTTTAGTGAAAAAAAATACCCCAAAATTTTTAATCCATAAATAACTTACTGTATATTAATAGAGTATAGTTCGTCTTGGTATATTAAATTCTATATTTAATGATGATTCGAATGATATATCGTAACCCAATTCGCGATGATTACTTCATTGGGCAAATCCACTTTGAAAATTTTAGTGAAAAAAAATACCCCAAAATTTTTAATCCATAAATAACTTACTGTATATTAATAGAGTATAGTTCGTCTTGGTATATTAAATTCTATATTTAATGATGATTCGAATGATATATCGTAACCCAATTCGCGATGATTACTTCATTGGGCAAATCCACCTTGAAAA
Source organism: Meloidogyne enterolobii (assembly GCA_963681835.1). Lineage (NCBI taxonomy): Eukaryota > Metazoa > Nematoda > Chromadorea > Rhabditida > Meloidogynidae > Meloidogyne > Meloidogyne enterolobii. Next base: position 78,591 of record CAVMJV010000284.1, read on the forward strand.
TTTTAGTGAAAAAAAATACCCCAAAATTTTTAATCCATAAATAACTTACTGTATATTAATAGAGTATAGTTCGTCTTGGTATATTAAATTCTATATTTAATGATGATTCGAATGATATATCGTAACCCAATTCGCGATGATTACTTCATTGGGCAAATCCACTTTGAAAATTTTAGTGAAAAAAAATACCCCAAAATTTTTAATCCATAAATAACTTACTGTATATTAATAGAGTATAGTTCGTCTTGGTATATTAAATTCTATATTTAATGATGATTCGAATGATATATCGTAACCCAATTCGCGATGATTACTTCATTGGGCAAATCCACCTTGAAAATTTTAGTGAAAAAAAAATACCCCAAAATTTTTAATCCATAAATAACTTACTGTATATTAATAGAGTATAGTTCGTCTTGGTATATTAAATTCTATATTTAATGATGATTCGAATGATATATCGTAACCCAATTCGCGATGATTACTTCATTGGGCAAATCCACCTTGAAAATTTTAGTGAAAAAAAAATACCCCAAAATTTTTAATCCATAAATAACTTACTGTATATTAATAGAGTATAGTTCGTCTTGGTATATTAAATTCTATATTTAATGATGATTCGAATGATATATCGTAACCCAATTCGCGATGATTACTTCATTGGGCAAATCCACCTTGAAAATTTTAGTGAAAAAAAAATACCCCAAAATTTTTAATCCATAAATAACTTACTGTATATTAATAGAGTATAGTTCGTCTTGGTATATTAAATTCTATATTTAATGATGATTCGAATGATATATCGTAACCCAATTCGCGATGATTACTTCATTGGGCAAATCCACTTTGAAAATTTTAGTGAAAAAAAAATACCCCAAAATTTTTAATCCATAAATAACTTACTGTATATTAATAGAGTATAGTTCGTCTTGGTATATTAAATTCTATATTTAATGATGATTCGAATGATATATCGTAACCCAATTCGCGATGATTACTTCATTGGGCAAATCCACCTTTGAAAATTTTAGTGAAAAAAAAATACCCCAAAATTTTTAATCCATAAATAACTTACTGTATATTAATAGAGTATAGTTCGTCTTGGTATATTAAATTCTATATTTAATGATGATTCGAATGATATATCGTAACCCAATTCGCGATGATTACTTCATTGGGCAAATCCACCTTTGAAAATTTTAGTGAAAAAAAATACCCCAAAATTTTTAATCCATAAATAACTTACTGTATATTAATAGAGTATAGTTCGTCTTGGTATATTAAATTCTATATTTAATGATGATTCGAATGATATATCGTAACCCAATTCGCGATGATTACTTCATTGGGCAAATCCACCTTGAAAATTTTAGTGAAAAAAAAATACCCCAAAATTTTTAATCCATAAATAACTTACTGTATATTAATAGAGTATAGTTCGTCTTGGTATATTAAATTCTATATTTAATGATGATTCGAATGATATATCGTAACCCAATTCGCGATGATTACTTCATTGGGCAAATCCACTTTGAAAATTTTAGTGAAAAAAAAATACCCCAAAATTTTTAATCCATAAATAACTTACTGTATATTAATAGAGTATAGTTCGTCTTGGTATATTAAATTCTATATTTAATGATGATTCGAATGATATATCGTAACCCAATTCGCGATGATTACTTCATTGGGCAAATCCACCTTGAAAATTTTAGTGAAAAAAAAATACCCCAAAATTTTTAATCCATAAATAACTTACTGTATATTAATAGAGTATAGTTCGTCTTGGTATATTAAATTCTATATTTAATGATGATTCGAATGATATATCGTAACCCAATTCGCGATGATTACTTCATTGGGCAAATCCACCTTGAAAATTTTAGTGAAAAAAAAATACCCCAAAATTATTTATCCATAAATAACTTACTGTATATTAATAGGGTATAGTTCTTTTTGGTATATTAAATTCTATATTTAATGATGATTCGAATGATATATCGTAACCCAATTCGCGATGATTACTTCATTGGGCAAATCCACCTTGAAAATTTTAGTGAAAAAAAAATACCCCAAAATTTTTAATCCATAAATAACTTACTGTATATTAATAGAGTATAGTTCGTCTTGGTATATTAAATTCTATATTTAATGATGATTCGAATGATATATCGTAAAC